>RJWJ010046194.1:0-11459 GCA_004363605.1 Indri indri | reverse complement strand
GAGCACCCAGACCCCTTCCAGCCAGTGAGCCCATCCCCTCCCCGACTGCCATCGCCTCCTCTTCATCACGGCAACCTCCTAACATCGGTATTCCTCAAGTCTCAAGCCCTGATCACCCTCGCCTGCTCATGCTGCCCTGCTACTTGGTCCAGCTGTGTTCTGGAAACTTCCCACAGTAGGGAGAACCTCACCTCACAAGGGTGAGAAGCTAGAGACGTTCCCCCATTTCCTCTGTCCTTAATGCTAGAACATTTGCTCAAAACTCTTGTTTTTCCTTAGCGTCCTGCCAGCCAAATACCCAAGGCCTTCGAGCCCATGGTTCCCCACTGGCAAGCGAGGGATGTGGATGGAAGTAGGTGTGGGAGGGGATGTTTGCACAGCCCGGGGTCGCAGAGCACACCGCTCTTGTTGACACTGCATAGTCCAGTGCAGGCACTGGCACAGCCACGCTGATGGAAGTGCACGCCTCCTGCTCAGTACTTCCTCCCTGTCTTCCGTCCCCACGTGGCCCAGTCCTAGTGTGTGGCCACGCTGTGAGGGCCTGAGGACGGTGGTAATCAGCTGCCGCCTCATTGCCACGGGAAATGTGCAGAGTCCTCGCTGCCCCTTAACCACAGCTATGCCGGGCGCTCGAGTGTCTGGCTTTGGAGAGTGGATTGGTAACTGTGTGGGGTAGTCGGTGAGAAGTTCATTGCCAAGTGTGAGAATGGGCAGACATGTGGGATGTAGCTGTGTGCCCTGGCGAGCGCTGGAATGATGGGCAGTGTGGCTGCAGGATGCTCCAGCTCAGATCCACTGTCCTGAGGTGTGACCGTGGGGCTCTTCAGCTCCTTCGCTCAGGTTTTCTTCTGGTAAATTCCTCACCAGCTGAGGTGACTCACCTGAATCTCTGTCCATTGCAACCACAAGGGTCTAGCCAGAACCTCTCCTAGGGTCCGTAATACTGTTTCTTTTTAAGACAGTCATAAATAGACCTGTCATATATTACCTGTCACATTATAGACTCCTTAAGGCAGGTCCTAATTCAGAGCCATCTTTCTACCTTCTGATGAAAATTGGTTAGAATGAAGAGAGAGAGGGAAGGAGGGAGGAAGGGAAGGAGAGAGGGAGAGAAGGAAGGGGAGGAAGAAGGAAGAAGTGAGCGGGGAAAGTGAGTTTCCAGGAGGCGCGTGACCTGCACAACATACATGTCGTCACTCTGCCTATGCTGGGTAAGAGCAGAGCATGAGCAGGGTCAAAACTGGGGTAAGGGTGACGGGACAGTTAGTGGCTGAGTTTTTCATGAAGAAAGGTCAGACTAGCCCTTGCTTCGGAGTAGAGAGTTTTGTTTTTGGATAAACTAGTTTTGATGGGTGTTTTTGGAAGCTGAGAAAATGGAAGTTTATTTCATCACTGATTCTGCCCTTTTGGATTTGGCAAACAGACCCCTTCCCTCCCGTTTGTGTTTCAGACGCCCCGGCTGCTGTTCCGCAAGGCTCCCAGCCCCCAGCAGGGGCTGCTGCTATTACCCAGAAGGCCAATAGAGGGCTCCCGAGAACACCGAGCAGAATTTGGTGGCAGTCACCACCAAGAGGTTCAACTGTAATGGCAGTGGTTATTGCAGTTAGCTAACATACAGACAGTTACGACCGTATCCATGTGGTAAAGGCGCAGATGGAAGAGCGCCTGCCGTGAGTGCAGTAGAAGAACTTGCTGCGCCGGAGGAAGCTTGGATTAGATTAGCTTTAAGGTCCCTTCTGAAGATACGCCAGTATCTTGACTTGAAATATCTGGAATTAGCTGACAGAGCTGTATAAAACACTTGTATGTTGGGTATGTTAAAGCTTGGATTCTGTTTACTGTGTTATCTTGGAAAAAGTTGCTTGATATCTGTACGCATTATTCTATTTTTAAAAAATAATGGGCTGATCCCGAGTGGGTGTTGGGCTTTCTAAGACCTTTTAAGGTATAACTTTCTATTACTACAACTGACAGCAACCACGCTCAGGAAAATCCAGTAAAAGATGACTTACTCGAAAGGAAGAGGGTTAATCCTGACCCCCAACAAAGGTCTAATAAAAGTGGTTCTCTTATGCACTTAGAGTAAAAGTTGGAGGAGTGAGTACAGTCTTTGATAACCAATGAGTTAAGACATGAGGTGTGGGTGAAAGATAACAGTCACTGTAACTAAAAGACTTAGATTGAAATCTTGATTTTATTTACTGGCAAATCACTTTGTCTCTGAGTCTCAGTTTCTTTATCTGTAAAGTTGGGATAGTTCAAATTGCATTTCCTGCTTCAAACCGTGAAGGTCAGATAAGATAATGCAATAGAAGTGCTTTGCCTGCCACAGTGTGACACATAGATGTTCAGTTATTAACAGGCGCCATAACGTGATGGTCCAAATTTTGGTGACAGAGTATGTATGAATGTCTTGAATTGTTTCTTTCCTGAACTTAAGATCCCACATAAGCCATATTGTAGCCATAGTTTTTCTTTGTAGTCTTTCAACAGAAAACAAATTTAAAAAGATATATAGAAGTATTTCCGAGGGACAGAGGCAAAGGAACTGGATTTGCAGATCTTAGAACAGAAGGGAATTCAAGAGACTAATGAAGCAAAACCAGGTGATCTTTAGCCAATGTGGAGACTATGTTTGAACTAGGAGCTGAGCTTCGTCTTTGTTCTTTCATTTCAGTTGCTTGAGTTCTAGGAATACAAATTTTGGAGTTGGGGAAAGAACTAGAGTCTTGCAATGGGATTGTCTATCTATCCATGTCTTCGCACATTTACTGACTTGCACCTATTTGCCAGACTCCGTGTTAACTGCAGCAGGCGATACAAAGATGTACAAAACATTATCCCTCCCCTCAAGGAACACTGAATACTCTGCCTGTCACATACTAAGTGATGTAAAAGAAAGAGATAGTTTTTTGGTTTTGTTTTTGTTTGTTTTAGGATACATGAGACACGTTTATCAAGGAGGCAGTATAACATAGCGGTTAAAAATAAAAGCTATGGAGTCAGACAGCCTTAGGCTCTAACCCCAGATTTGCTAAGTAAACTAGCTTTCTCTTGAGCAAGTTATTTGTCTTCTCTAAACCTTAGTTTCCTCTTCTATAATTGTGCTAATGCTGCCTACCTTGAAGAGGGCCTGTAAGGATTAAATGAGCTGATGTGTGTAAAATGCTTAGCACAGTGAGTAACATGTAGTAAACTCACAATTATTATTGTATCATTATCATTATTATAGAGAGACATTATACCAAGTCATAATGTATTTAACAGGAGAGACGTCAAGAACCATGGAAGCTCAGACAAGCGAGCCCTTAGCAAAAGCTTTGCAAGCAACGACCCTTGGACCACTTAAGGATGAGAGGATTTTCTATTGGCAAAGATAAGGAAAAGGTCATTCTAGAGGAACACAGAGGGAGGGACACAAGCAAAGGAGGGAAGCAGGAGGGAACGTGGCAAGTGCTGGAATGGTGAGACAACCATTTTGCCATGAACAAAAAGCTCGTGTTGTGATCTACTTAATGTATTCATTCTGACTTTGAAATTTCCATAAAGATATCTTGCCATGTCTCTCTGTGTAGGAAATTGCCTCAATTATCCTAATGCTTTGCTGATCGGAATTGGAAGGCAGTTATGTGAGGTTTTGAAGATGATGAAATCTGTGTTCTGGAATTCTTAGCTACTTATCCTTCTACCAGTTTCCATCTCGCTGGATCCTCTCACTCTGTTCAGTCATCCGGGATCTCTATATGCCTTAAAAAATCCGTTCATATTCTCTTATTATGTAAGCAATATTCCTTTATTGAAGAGAAATTAGAACACACAAGAAAGACTATCTCCTGTGACCTCCATGGTTTTTGACCCAGCCGTCCCCAGCTTTGAAAAGAAGCTGATAAACTAATTTATACTAAGGTAGAGTTAGTTTTTAATGTGACCTAATTTAAGAGCCCTTTGCAGTTTACCAGGTCTAGAAAACTTCGGGGTAAATGAATAGAAAGATAATCAGCAGAATTTTAGGCATTGGCAGGCATATAGGAAAGTTATTTGGGGTGTAAAAGTGATACCAGTGTCTACTTAAAAAATAAAAGTGTATCATACATAGGTGTTGGGTTGTGTTTTTAAATAACTTCTAAAATATTTTTATTAAAAAATAGTTTACACACCATGAAAAGCACATATATTTTGTGTACAGTTAGATGAGTTTTGGCAATTGCATGCGCCTGCTTAATCCTCTTCCCTATAACATATACAATATTTCCATCACTTCAGAATGATCCCTCATGCCCCTTACTAGTAAACTCCTCTACAGGGCAACTGCTGTGTTTCTTTTAACATCATTTCATTTTGCCTGTTCTGGAACTTCACAGAAGTGGAAGAGTGTGGTATGTACTTTTTTGTGTCTGCCTTCTTTCACTTTCAGCATGATATCCAAGATATTCATACGTGTTCATACTGTATCATACTATGTCAGTAGTATATTCCTTTTTATTGCTGAATAGTATTCTATTGTATGATTGTTCCATAAGTTGTTTGTACATTCTCCGGTTGCTGGACATCTGGGTTCTTTCTAGTTCATAGCTATTAAGAATAAAGTTGCCATGAACATTCTTATACAAATCTTTTATCTATTATTTGTTTTAAACAATTTCACTATGACGTGCCCTGCTATAGCTGTCTTTGTATTTATCATGCTCAGGGTTTCATTGAGCTTCTTAGATCTATAGATTTGTACTTTTCATCAAATTTGGAAAAAAAATTCACCATTATTTCTTCACATATTTTTTTTCTGACTGAGCCTTTCCTCTCTTTCCGTTAGGCCAATTACATGCAGGTTTCACTGCTCAATATTTTTCCGTAGATCACTGTGGCTCTGTTCCTTTTTTCTTTTCAACCTGTTTTTGCTCTTTGGTTTGAATAGTTCCTATTGCCTGCTCTTCAATTCATTGATCTTTTCTTCTGCAGTGTCCTCAGTTGTTAAGCTCATCCAGTGAACTTTTCATTTTAGATACTATATTTCTCTGTCCTAAAATTGCAGTTTGATTTTTTTAAAAAATCTTTTTGCTTATCATTTCTCTATTATGATTCCTTGTTTTCTCATGAAATTCATATTTTCCTTAAATATTTGCACATATTTATAATACCTATTTTAAAGTCATTGACTCCTAATTCATTCTTCTCTATCATTTCCGGTTTGTTTCTATTAACTGGCTTTTCTTCTGGTAATGGCTCACATTTGCTTGTTTCTTTGCCTATCTGGTAAGTTTTTATTATATGCTGAACATTATTGGTGCTGCATTATTGACCGTCTGGATTTTGTTGTCCTCCTTAATAGATAGTTGAATTTTGTTCTGGTGGTTCCTTAATTTACTTGTGAATCAGTTAAATTTTTTGAGGCTTATTTTTAAGCTTTTTAAGGAATGGTCTAAAGTAGGCTTTCATCTAGGGCTAGCTTAGGCCTACTGCTAAGTATGGGTTTTCTGGGGTCTTTACTGAAGTTACTAAAGATTCACCACTATAGTTGGTAAGAACTTTAATGTTTCCCATCCTGGGCCATCTCCAGTAGACTGGGATACAAACTCTAGTAGATAGGAGAGCAGTTATCCGCTGGTAATTTTTCTTTATCTGGTAGATATTATTTTCCTGGCTTTGTGAAGTCTTTTCCTGTGTATGTGCAGCATAGTATTCAGCCAAAGACTCAAGGGGACTCCTATACAGATCTCTTTCTTCACACAGCTCCCTTCTTTCTGGTGCCATATCCCACAAATTCCAGGTACTTCAGTAGCTCAGAACCCCAGTATCTCTCCCCCAGGCTCAGCAAGGTCATATTTTGGTTCTGTCTTGTGTCACAGTCTAACAAGTGCCTCCAGAGAGAAAACTGGGTCAATTCCATGGCTCACTTCAACTGTTTCCTTTTTCTCAGGGATCACAGTCTTTTGCTGTCTGCTGTCCAGTATCTGAAAACAGTTATTTCATATACATTTTTCCAGTTTTTAAAGTGTTTGCATTAGGACATACAGCTCTGTACCAGTTATTCCATCTTGACCAAAGTGAAAGACCACATAAAGTAACTCTGTGAATTCACTTTGCACACGGAGAAACCATAGCATTGACCATGGGTCACCTCAGATCTCCATATTACAAAGCCATGGTGAAGCTGGAGTCACAGGAACATTTTTCAGCTCTTGGTTTCTCCAATGAACAACAGTCTGCAGTAGAAAGTATCTATAGCCAGATTATAGGGCTAAGTTGATGTGTATGAAAAATAAACAATTTTTCATAGGGAAGCAACAGATCTCTGGTTTATCACAGTAGTCATTAGTGAAGTTCTTCCCTATTCTAGGCCTAAGGTAGTACTGCACTTCCTTATAGTTGGGTGGGACCCTTTTCTTGTTGGACGGGGCCATGAAACTACTTCTATCCAGTGAGTTGTGAGCAGAAGTGGTATGTGTCAATTCTGGCTGAACACTTATTGCTGGCACGAGCATTCCAGGCTCTCTTTTCATCCCGTCTTGGTGATGGGCAATGTTCAAGATGGTGACTCCTTCAGCCTGGTTCTCTGAGTGACCAAGGTAAGCAGAGATTCCGCCTTCAACTTTTAGTGGACAGGTAGTATGAATGAGAAGTAGTCCTCTGTTGTTTCAGACCACTGAGATTTTGTAGGTTGTATGTTTTCACATAATAACTTAGCTTAACCTGAATGATATGGATAAACTTGACAAAAGTTGATTGTCTTAGGTTGGTTTCCCAGAGGCAGACCCTGAGATGAGAATTAGTTTACAAGTGGCTTATTAAAGAAGTGCTCCCAGGGGACACAGCTAAGGGAGTGCAGGAAGCAGGACAGGGAAGGGAAGAAGCCATGTTAAGGTGTGATCCCAGGCAAAATTTCCTCAGATGGTTCGCGGCAGCCCGATCTTGCAGGGGAACTCTGGAATGTAAGTTGTGCCTTAGTGTTGTCCCAACTCCATGCAAGAGAGTTGGGCTTTCTTATGTCCACACACAGCCTGGGTTGGGGAGGAAAGGATGGTGCATGCAGAATTAGCAGAAGATGATACAAGAGGATCTAGATGAAGCACCAGCATGGCACATGGCTGTGATCAAAAGGGAGGAAGAAAATGCTCCGTACCTTCATTGTCCATTCTGTACAATGGGAAGACCCATAATTCCTCATCTCTTGTAAGAATGACATGGAATAAATGCACTATAAAGTTATTTAAGGATGGAAATGCTGGTGGTCGCAGCATTCTCAGGTGGAAAGGCCTTTTCTCCCTCATGTCTTTATGTCCTAACTGTCAATATAAAGTCTGTAGTATGATGGCTGAATTTTACCCCCAGACTTTTCCATTTGCTTCCACTTTCTCAGCCTCTGCATCACTTGGAGCAAAACAGAGCTTCACAATTTCCCTTCTACTCTTGTTATTTATTATTTGCTTGCTGCCAGCAGGGTACTCAGACCCTTTTGCTACACAGACAGACGTGGGTCACAATTGCTTGTTTCTTTGTTGCCACTTGATTTATCCACTCACCAGCCCAGCATGAGTGATGGTCGCCTCCTTATTTGGCTTAGATTACAAGGCTTTGGGGAGCTTGTCTAATGGGGCGGTTTTCTTTGCCAAGAGACCTCAATGAGTTACACTGCCTTTGTGCTCTTTCGAAGGGTAAAGCAAATGGAATTTTGCCTGCCACGATTTGCAGCGAAGGTGTGTGCTGCTTTTGCAGCAATTGATGGTACCGTTCGTGCTGAAGGCAGATCAGCAAACTCTGGTCTTTATGTGTTCTGGTATGAGTAACGCAGAACGACTTCTCAAGAAGCTTCAGGAAAGTGGTTTGGGACCAATTGCCAATTAGGGAGTATAGAATCATACCCCACATTTTTTTTTCCCTCCTGTTTTTGTGATCTCCCTTCCCTATACTCACACCCCTTTTATTTGTTGTATTTCTGGAGGAAATATTTCCTGTTGTGATCTCAGTTCTTCATCTTTATTTTCAACCTGACGGAATGTCTGTTATACTGGCATTATATCTGCCATCTGAACAAACTTCACTGTGAACTTTGAAAAGTCTTCGCTGTCCACTCCCACCCTATCTAGCGTCCACATGCTAGCATTGCCCTGATTGTTAAGAGTTTATTCTACCCCTAGAATTTTCTGCCTCCAGCTCTGTCGACCCATTTACCAAAATAACCTGTCAACTCAGTTGAGAAAATTGATGAGACTGGCTATCTGGCATTGTGTCAAGCCCACAAAACCTGGCTAACTCAGCTGAATTTTTCACTTTTTCACTAATTGGGTGAGTACCGTGTAGACAATAAACATACTGTGCAATTAGAGCTTCCAGGCAGAAAGAAGCATTCTTCTCACATTCTCCCCAAACAGCCTTGGCTGAGAGGTCAATTGTTTTGACCTTCCCAGATGTGTGGCCTTGCAGGGCACATTACCTAATGTCACTAGTGTTTTGTCATCTCACACTCCTGATTTATATCTTAGGATGATTCTAATAATATGTCAAACATCCGTATGCAGTTTACAAAGTGCTTTAATATACATGCTCCCATTTTATCTGCCCAATCATGTGTCCTATTGATTTCACAGGATTAAACTGTGCTTCCTGGCTTGAGAAAATGAGGGCTGGGCTGGACTGGGGAGTGCAGTTGATATTGCTAATGACAAAGTCTATAAGGGGTCTTGAGTAATCAGGTAATTAAACTTCCAAGGACAGTGGCATCAAAACTGTCTTGAGCTGGAGGCTGTGAGTTGCGTTTGTAATTTTTCAGGAAAGGAGGTGCTGCGTGCTTGAGGTGCTTTTCAAGGAGACACAGGGTAGACCTGGGCTGCATTCCCGAATCCACCACTTTCTGACTGTGTCACCTTGACTAAATTCTACATCTTTGGGTGTCAGTTTCCTCATTGTAAAATGGGGCTGAAATGCCTAGAACATGCAGTATTATTCTGAAGATCAAGTGAAACAATACATGGGAAGCACCTGCACAGCACCTGGCACTAGTCTCTGCTCAGTAAAAGGAAACTGTGATTCTGTGTACTGAACAATGCTTGTGATTGGATGCTTTCATATGGTTAACTTCTGTCTGTTTTAGAGAGCTCAAAATATGGAAAATAAATAACTCTGAATTTTTCAACCCAACCTGTGAAAATTCACACCATAGAGCGTGAGAGACTGTTATGTCCAAAGATGGACCTGTTGACATGAAGACAGCCAGGCTTCCTTTTTCATCCAGTGTCTTCCAGGTTCAAGGCCAAGCCTGGAGGCAGCCACCTTATTGATGTGGACTTGGTCCTCACACAGGTGCTCTGCGGGGTGGTGGAGGAAGACATAGACATAAGGATGCAGGGCAGAGCTGCCTTTCATCATTCTTTCTGCCCAATACCTATAGAGGTTCTGGACAGAGGAGGGGAGAATAGGGGCCTGGTGCTCACTGGGCTTCTGGGCACAAGGACTCTAAGTGGCTTGAATCTGGATATCTTGTCCTCTAACAGCCCTCTCTGAGTGTGATTCCACCTCCCTGCCTCAAGTGCTCCCTGAGCTCCTCACCCAGCCACACTAGCCTTCCCTTGGCCCTCTTCCTCACCACCCCCTGCCTCTGTGAATGCGCTTGTCCTATCCGTCTTCACCAGGTTAACCCCTGCACATCCTTCAGAGCTCAGCTCAGCTGCTGCTTTCTCAGGAAGCAAGCCCCTCCTGATCTCCTAACTACATCAAATTCTCTTTCCTGTTTTCATGGTAACCATATTGACAATTTTACATTTATTTCTATGCTTACTTGATTCATGTCCACTAGACTTTGAAATCCATGAGGGTGGGTGCTGGCTCACTCAGAGCCTGGCACACAGTGGGTGCTCCATAAGTATTTGCAGGCTGGATGGATCCATGGGCGAATACTAGGAAGCAGGCTCAGTAGACTATGGCTGGCCCCATGTGCTGGAGAAGTGAAGGCGCTGGCTTTCCTATTGGCTCCCGCTAGCTGCACTCACAAACTTTAGCTCTCTGGGCAAAATGCCCTCACATATAGTGTGAAGAGGCATGATGGAGAAAGCTAGGGCATTCGTGTAGCCCTAGTGTGCACATGCACTCACTGTCATGTGCATCCCACAGATCTGCCCCAGCCCAAAGATAACCCATCTTGGGCTTGTTTGTTAGTTGTTGTTTGTGGTTTGTCCCTTTGAGAAATCTACCCCTTCCTCTTCACTTTACCTCGGTGTTCTCGTTCTGACACATCAGGCTCTGCCTCTCCTTCTCAGACATCCCCCTGCTCATGACACCTCTGCCAGGGACCTATGCGATGGGACTCCCACTCCCAGCTTTCTGAAATTGCTGCCCGCTTATCCCATATTTGTGTTTTCTGGGTCCTCCATCCTCTGGTTTCCTATGGTTAGTCCAAAGTCCTATGGAATTGGTCTCTGAACATCCTGAATTCCAAACCAGTCTATTCAGGATGCTGACCAGGATGCCCTACATGACTGTCCCTTGTTTCTTCTTTTCCATTGAGACGGCAGTGCAGACAGGAGACCTTATCTCCCAGTGTCATGACGAAGACTTGTCTTTTCCTACTGCTAGAGGTTCTTCATGAAGCTTGTTAAGTACACTGAGTTCTTTGAGTGATCACACCTTACCTAGTTGGAGAGCATTGTGAAACCCCAACTTTTCTAACATTCTCAAAATTAAGCATGCAGTGAAAATGGTTAGCCTATTCAGGAAATATCGGCCATTAACCCAGACAGATGCTCACAAATAATGTCTTCCACTCACTGTATAATAATGCGTGCTATTAAATATGAATGACCTCATTTGTCCTCCTGGCATGTGTGTCCCGTAGAGAGTGACACATACGTATATTGTCATTTAGCATCTGGAGAAACTATAGCCTAGACAGGTTAAGTGATTTTTATCAACTCCCAAGGCTAACTCTTAGGTGTTGAGCCTTGAGAAGGCATTGCATTCAGGGGCTTGTGTCATAATAGCAATAATTTAGAATGATGGTGGAATAAGAAGCCAAACTATTAAATATATAGACTGATTTGAGTCAACAGGGTTGGGGCTGGGTCAGGATGGAACACAGAGCAAACGGTAAGAACAGGACAGGAGCTGATCAGGAGCTAGGAGCTCAGCCTGGTGGCATCATCGTGCCCAAGGGCATGGGAGAAAGAAGATCTAAAGCATGCTTCTCAAAACCTAAAACACATACAGATCACATCAGGATCTAGTTAAAACCCAGATTCTGCTTCAAGAGATCAGGGGTGAGACCTGAGACCGCATTTCCAATTGGCTCCCATGTGATGCTGTAATGCACTGGATTACCAGAACAGAAATGGTTGCAGGAGTCCTGGGATGGGACCAAAGAAGACTTTACATCAACAGGGCTCATCCTACCTGAAGTCTCTTTTGAAAGCCCCATATCTGCTTCCCCAGTGGGGTCTTCCTTTATCCTGGGGTTAGGAAGGTAATGACTGCCA
>RJWJ010046193.1:0-11462 GCA_004363605.1 Indri indri | reverse complement strand
GTGAGCCACCGTGCCCAGTCCAAGCCCAGGAGTTTGAGGTTGCAGCGATCTATGATTACACCACTGCACTCTAGCCAGGGTGACAGAGCAATTCCCTGTCTCAAAAAAATTGGGACCAATTATTTAAAATGTATGTGCATATCGATCGATATATGGAATAAATATTGGAAAATTATACATCAAAATATTAACAGTGATCATCTCTGGATGCTGGATTGTGGATAATTTTTATTTCATCCTTTATGCCTTTCTGTTTTTCCCCTAATTTTTCCATAAATAAATAGGTATTTTTTTGACCAAAAAATTTTAATATAGAGACAAGTTTGTTGGGTCAAAATAGTCATTTAAACAAATTCGTATTGCCCTCTCCAGAGGCCATGGCTCCAAGAATTTATGTCACACAGATAATTAGCACCACCTGTTACACTTGTGCTAAAACAGGCATGAAGCACGTCGGATTCAGAACGTATAAAGAGATTGTTGAACTCGTCAGCTCCAGTTGAAACTGCCACAGCAGGGAGAGCTGCAGAAAAATGTGAGCCAGAGCCCACCCTGAGGCCCCGAGGGGGCCGGTCCAGCACCCTCACGCACCTCCAGGGCATGAATCCGGGTTACCAGGTGTTCTTAAAAGCCTGCAGGGACCTGCTGTCCCTCTAGACAGCTTTGCTCAGAAGCCCCAGCAGCCTCTTGGTTTTTACACCCAGATTTCCTAATGTGCATCGGCCCCAGGCAAAAACAAAACAAAATAAAAACACTGAAAGGGCCCTCAAAAGCCTAGAAAGGAAGAAGGGACAATGGAACGTGATGTAAGGGTCGCTAAACAGCCAGTGACTCAGCGCTTCCGCGCCATCAACACCAGCTGCAGCCCGCAGCAGCGGTGGCCGTGGCAGCTCACAGCACAGACACACACACACACACACACACACACACACACACACACACACACACACATTCTGTGCAAACATCGCACTGTCTGGAGAATGGCAAAAATTCTGACTCTTGGACCGTGCTGCAGCAAGCCACAGAATCAAAGATTTCTGGAGCTGCGAGAAACCTGGCAGAATGTATAAGTATATTGGACCTTAATTCAGTTTTCCATGAAAATCTTTTGTCAAGATCCCTAAGGAGCTGGACACTTGTCACAGGGTCAAATTCTTCAAACTGGGAACTGGTATCTGCCTGCAAGCGTGGCTATATCTCATTCTAATTCCTTCTGAAACATCAAAGGTTGAAGTTTGGTTAGTGTGGCAGCTTTTAGTGTGGGCTTCTCAAGGAGACTTGGGGGGGAAAATTCCCACCCTTTGTGAGTCATGGGAGGGGCTGGGAGAAGATTTTGCACCAACTACAAATGGGAGTGGGAATCTGTCCCACGGATTTTTGACACAGGCAGTGACTCTGTGTGAAAATGTATCATCTTATTAAAAGATGCATTTTTAAACTCAGCCTTTTAGCTCAATCCAGGAGTCTACTGAAGCAGCCCCTCCCCTGGAGTCAGCGGGGCTGGCCCCTCTCCTCCCACGTGGCTCTGCTCCCACTCGGCCCAAGGCAAGGACTAGGCTGGTCCTGGCAGGCCTACTGCTCACCATTAACCACATCCATTCGTGGGACCAGCACTGCTCATGGGATGTGATCGAAAAGCAACTTTATTTTTGTCATCCACTGCTCCTCCAAAGTTTATTCCATGAAGAAAGCTCTTCCCTACCACTAGATAAAAACTCTGAGGACTCCAGAATTTTCTGCTTACTCTGCAAAATTAGATTATTCTATGGGCGTTTTAAATCATGAAATACAATTTCATTTCAGAAATTAGGTGTGTGGGCTAAGTATCCAGAATATTAACATTGTATTAATAACATGCATTCCCACGCCCAGCCTCTGGGAAGGAGAGAGCTCAGGAGACAGCGCGGTTCTCAGCAGGCTCTCGCCGTTACCATCCTCTCATCCACCCCAGCTTCCCAGGCCAAGTCTTGGAGCGAATTCAGAATGCCTCCCAGCCTGCTCTCTCTGCCTTGAGGCCTGCATTTGTTGGTCCCTGCTCTCTGTAAAAGTGCAGTTCATTCCTAAATGCAGCCTTTTTTTCTTTCTCTAAGGACCATCTGCCAAGTCTACTGCAGCTTTCTCAGGAGTTCCCCAAACGCAGGTCCCAGAGTGTTCACACCATGAAAACAAGCAAATGCTACAAGTTAGAATTTCATTCTCCCCTTTCGCACCCAGTGCTGGTTACTAACATTTACTGGCATACTGCTGCATGCAATTACAAATGCAATGAATCTTACTGTTATATCTCTATGTCTGGAGTCTCCATGTGCCATGGCTGGAAAATAAGGTGCACAGTTAGACCTACGATAAACAAGAGGCCTTCACTTCACTCAGGAACATCCCAGGGAGTGGCCAGCAAGCGTGTGCTGAAGGGAAGGACAACAGACTTCTCAGGGCCTGAGGAAGCACCTGTTTTCTAGGAAAAGTAATTTCCTAGCAGATGTGGGAGAGCAGTGGGCCTATGTTCCTCGGAGTGCGGACACAGGCTGGGTGGTTACAGAGTGGCCCATTTTCAGGCCTAGAGAGGTCTCAGCACTCACAGGTCTTTCCCAGCACCCAGAAGCAGGGAAGGTGCCCTCCAGCTGAGCAGCAAGGCATTCCAGCCCACACGCGGTGTAGCCTCTGGTTCCCTGTGGCTGTGCTCAACTCACTGGTCACGGAAGATGGCAGAATCTATGACAGTGAAGGCCACTACGAGAGGAGAAAACAGAAGGGGTACGGGGAGCCCCCTGGGGTGATTGAAGCTTTCCTGGGAGCAGGCAAGGCCGGGAAGGCCTTTGCTATCTGCCCGCAGCAGGCATGCAGTTTTTGCTCCTCTGGCTTGGCAACTTTCCCCATGGTAGTGGGGACGTACCAGACTAGGAGGATGAAGCCAGGATCGGTGAGAACCCCAGGCTCAGGGTGTGGAGGGTGAGTTCCCGACTGTGACAATTATGATGATCCCTAAAGAGGATAAGGGAACAGAGAAAAGCCTTTACCTAAACAGTAAAACGCCCTGCGGCAACAGCGCAGTGAATGATGGTTGGCAGTGCCAAGCCCCTAAAGGAGCATGAGCTGTGCTGGGGGTGAGGAAACAGAGCCCCACGTAGGCAGAATGAATTTCCCCAGCAAGTCCATGACCCATGAAGCCCAGCCGAGAATCTATTACCTTGATTCCTAAGGCAGGAAAATGTTTATAAATCAAATCCATTCTGTTCTCTCTATTTCTCCAGATTTGTTTTCTTCTTGGACTCATTATCTTTACCTAACCTGGGTCTAATTAGATTTTTTCCTATTGCTACCAGCCATGTGTAGCCCCATTAGCTTTCTATTACTGTTAGAGAGTCTTTCCTTTACACTAGAAATTAAGCCTAACTTGCCATTCTTAAAAATGTTTAAATTTCCATGCAAGTTCCCTTAACCTGGTTTTCTTTTGACCTCTTGGGGCACAGAATCCCTGGTAATGACACCTCATGACTCACTGCAGAAGACAGGAAGACACTGCTGTCAAAGGGCAGAGGAGGGACAGAACCTGAGAAGAGCCATCTTTTTCTTTCCCCAGGTCACAAATTATGTGGGAGAGATGTCGCCAAACTCTAGCCTTGCTTGATTTTTAGAAACCAGTGTAGGAAAGTATGACACAAGGAAGAGAAAATTAAAAACTAATTCAAAGAAATGCATTTGATTTGAATGTTGGATAAATGGCAGCTTTAGTATGAGATAGCAATAAATGATATATTTTAACATCCAAATTTAGAAAACAAGTGAAGCCAAAATATGTGCTAAGGAGTCTGGGAACAACACCCCCAAACCCATCCCACATTCTTAGGCTTAAATGCTAATTATCCTAGATCTGGAGGTAACAGGGCATCCTGAAACCAAAAGTAAGTTCTGTCTGCCGTATTCACCCCTAGTCTGACTTGCCCTGGAGTCTTAGAACTGAGGTTCCAGGCTCAAATCTATCCTGTCGGGGCTGGCAAAGACCTGACGGTTCCACCAACTTAGACCTCTCTGTGCTTATTTAAAATGGGCAAAGAGACTGTGCCTCCGCCCCCAAACTGTTATGTCTATGACTATGCTACCATCTAATGGTGAGGTGCATTAAAACACAAATGTAACCTGGTCCAGGGACCACTGACTACCTTTAATTTTTTTTTTTTCATGGTGACTAGTTTCAATGTATCTCACTATCTCTCCAGATAAGTCACCAAATTTTCTCCATAGTTCTAAAATTTCTGGCAGGGAGAAAATAATGAAGTCTATAATTTGACTATCTGGAAAAAAAGTTATGTAATATTAGAGAGGACAGAAAGATTTCTAAAACACTCCCAAAGTGTACATCA
The DNA here is from genome assembly GCA_004363605.1 of Indri indri. NCBI lineage: Eukaryota > Metazoa > Chordata > Mammalia > Primates > Indriidae > Indri > Indri indri. Next base: position 7,101 of record RJWJ010046193.1, on the reverse strand, counting down.
TCAAAGAAAACTATTAAGACAGAGATTGTTTAAACTTTCCTACGTAAGAAAATGTAATAATGACAGAGAGATAAATACAGTACAGTATGTGCATAATACATTATCATCTTACGGAGAGGATAAAAATTAAACCATAACCCAATGCAGAGACTATCCACTGCTCTAAAACTAAAGTCCCCTAGCAAAAATCAAGTTTTACTGTTATATAAGAAAAAAGATAGCAGATTACCAACCCTTTACCCTCTGCTCCTGCTGATTAAGTTTTCAGATTATTACAATTTATTTGGGGATTTTCCTCTCAGTGCTAAATTCTGGAAGCAGGAATCATTTGGGGAAATTTACTGAGCGATGAAACAAAGAATGCTCCTCCCCACCCCCAAGCCCTCTTTTCTCCAAACACACAGGACACACATATCAGGGATTTTCCACTTCCTGAGCAGTTTCATTTGTACCACTAATAACTCAAACTCTAAATCACATCAGAAGATAGCCAGGTCCCCAAGAACTCCTGGGACACAGCTAGATGGTCCGCAGCGCATCGAGGCTTGCTGCAGAGCCCCCAGAGAGCAATCCTCCATGGTCTGGGCAGGTGGCATGGACAGATGACAACCAAATACTCAACCAGCTTCTGGGGCACAAACTGCCATGGGAACACCAAGCAAGGTGGGGAGGTAGAATTAGGATACACTGAGACGTGGCTTCGAATACCAGTTATGCTGGGAAGTTTTCAGACAAGTATTAGTAAACTTAAAAACAAGCTAGAAATGCAAATTTCAAGTTGATTTCCAATCGGAGAGCAGGCAAGGGTCCCCATGAGACCAGAGAATATACCTTCTGGCTGGGATGCACACTGATGCGCCCCTTCCCATGTGGTGCCTCTCCCTCCCTGAGACTCCTGCGGCACAGCGCAGTGGGAACCATGTACTACTAAGTTATAAGCCGATCTCAAAGCACAGAACTGTACACAAGTACCATCGCTCTTCCTCTCCTGACTTTATTTTCACCCCAGCACACAGAAGAGATACAACCAGCAGCCATATCTTCTAAATCAGTGGTCCTTAAAGTTGTTTTCAATCAGCAGCAGGAGCTGCTGTCAGAACTTGTCAGGAACTTGTCAGGAATGCAAAGTCTCGGCTTTACCACGATCCTCCTGAATCAGAAACTTTGGAGGTGGGGTCCACAAATCTGTGCTTTAGCAAGTTTTCTGGGTGATTTTGATATGCGCATGAGCTTGAGAACCACCGTTATGACTGAAGATACAGAGGAACACACAGGGATGCAGTTTGTTGGTGACAGATGGCAAACGAGGGTGCAGCCAAATCTAGCCAGAACTTGAAGCTCTGGAATGAACACTGTCATCCTGTGCCCTTGGCTCTCCTCAACGTCAGACGATGTGTCGTCTCGGTCCAGACCACCCCGGCAGCTTTAAGTAGGCTGTCCCACCTCAAGAGCTGGGTTATTCTCTCTGGGAACTGGAGCAAAGCCACCAGAGCAAAGCTGGTTATCTGAGGTAAAGTTAAATAGACAGGTCCCTGGAGACCCTATATCTCTTTACTTTGTTTTTTAATCTTTAGGATCAGTGGTTCACTTCCCAGACCAGCAAGAATGGTTGGCAAGCCTTGGGTGTTAGGTGGGAGAAACCCTGCCCTGGAACACTGAGATCTCGTTGTGCACAAAGGAAACACCGTGGTCCCGCTAACAGCTTGGGAACTGAGATAGCAACAGAGCCACCAACATGACCCCAGGAAAGAGGAGGAAAAGCCATTTATTGTAGGGTTGTTCTTTTCTGATAAATATAAAAGTTATTAAAAAAGTCTAAATAATACCGTAACTAAAACCCATATTCCCACCGCCTAGAATTCATAACTTTTCACACTGTGGCAAATTAAAAAGCAGGTTTTTCAAAGCTGTGAAAAGACTGCATCTGGCAGGGAGCTGGGGAGAGGGGAGGAGAACAGAAGGGAGGCAGTTAGAATAGAGAGACACGAGCTAAGTATTTCTGAAATATTTCTTAACAAAGAATTTCCTTGGGTTCTTTTATCAGAAAACATTTCGAATATGAAGTTTCCACATAGCTGCTAATAATGGCTTGTAAATTTGCCTAGCTGGATGCTGGAGAGTTGGAATTTACAAATAACGAAGACCAGAAAAATAGCTGGATAGGAAGCCAGCTCTTTTCCTTGGGAATAAATACAATATGCTTTTGTACCACCCCCACCCCCTGCCACCCCCGCCTTGAATTGAGCAGGGAAGAAATCAGGCTGGTCCAAGAGAAATCAGGCTATAGATCATGGACGCGCAAGGCTTTTCCTTCACCGTTTATGACGTTGGGGCCAAAGTCTGGAAGACCTGGAAGAGGGAACTGTCGCGCGGGGCCTTCCCTCGCTGGCTGGACTACCACTTGGTGTTACCCATCGAAGCAGAGAGGCAGTAAGAACACGTGCTGACATAATGCTCGTGAGCCACTAGTGCTCATTCCCGGGGTGGGAAAGGATGGAGGTGTCCGGGCTGGAAGGCTGGTCCCCAAAGACGGCAAAGCCACATGGTGCTGAGCTGGCCAAGGGAGCAGTTGGGAAGGGCTGTCATCTTTGCTCCAATCCAACCAGTTTTGCAGCTGTCGGGGTAGCCCTTATGGCAACATCCAGAACCTCTGAAATGATATCACCTGTGGCTCTGAGGACGTGTTTTCTGTAATTTCGTAAGCTCATTCCATCACTAAAGAAAAAAAAATGTTAAAATACCTATCTTTTTCTCTTAACCACAGCCGAGAGCCTCTTCCTTGTTTAAATAAATTCATTTCCCCTATAGGCAGGGCAAGGATGGAGGTGGGCAGGGGACTTCCTTTTGCTGTATAAGAGGGCCAGAGGAGGGGAAACCTAGACTAGACAACCACTGTACCTCCCTTTTGTGTACATATCAGCAAATCTAATGTACTCGTTGGGGAATTTGGTGACCTTCCTGCGCCCCTCGCCCAGGTGCACAGCTGTGCTGTAACAGCACGTCAGAGCTCTGTCGGCTGGCACACCCCGCCCCCCCTTTAGAGAAACACTGCGCCATCACAGTCACAGGCTTTGGAGGACCAAGTGCAGTGACCACCCCCCAGCTGCTGTGCCTAGTCCCAGATCTTTCGGAACCTCAGTGGAAGCAATGGGAGCCTGCTTGCCACTGCCAGAGCAAACTGCCAAGGACAGCTGCAGAAACATTCAGGCCCATTAAAAACCAATAACAAGAAATGGATTTTTCACCTGGTTTCCTATGCGAAAAAAAAAATATTAGGAGAAAAAAAAAAAGAGTGTAGAATACATGTGTGTGTGGCTATGTGTCCATTGCTCTGACCTCAAATTAGAAAGTCATTCCTTCAGCCAATAAACATTTTTGACACCTACTATGTAAAAACTCTGTGCTAGATTCTGTTAACAAATGTGAGTGAGGCATAGTTCCTGACTTCCAAGAGCTCACAATCTGGAGGAGAAAAATCACACATAAAAACCAAAACATCGTATTATAAGTTTGACAATAAAGGCATATTCATCTATTCGACAAAGATTTATTGTGCACAATGTGCCAGCTTCAAGTATGAACAAATAATTTTGAGAGCACAGAGGCCAAATATAACTACCATTCCTCTTTCAAACATGAAAGATGTGATTCAAAAAGAGCTCCCATGTATATACTCTCCAAGGATCAGATCCATATCTTTTTGTATACCCATCGTACCTGATGTGTGCCTGGCAAACATTCAATAAATACTGCATGATAAAGAACTGATTTTCTGTCCTGCTATTCATTAGGCATTCTCACCCTCATCTTTCTTCGCCATCTACTCACCAACTCCATAAACACTTACTAAGCACCTGCACATATGCAGGGAGCAGGGGCTACAGAAACAAGAAGCTCTCTGAAGAGCACACGGCTCTTCAGAGGAAATAGGAGTGAAGCTAAACAGAACCTCAAAGGTCGTGCTAGAATAAAACCAAATTGTGTGTGTCAGAGGGACAGCATTTCAGGCAGAGAGGACAGTTTGAGAAAGACAGAGAACTGGGCCGGGTGCGGTGGCTTAAGCCTGTAATCCTAGCACTCTGGGAGGCCGAGGCGGGAGGATCGCTTGAGGTCAGAGGTTCGAGACCAGCCTGAGTAAAGACAATACCCCGTCTCTACTAAAAATAGAAAAATTAGCTGGGTGTGGTGGCATGCGCCTGTAGTCCCAGCTACTCACTTGGGAGGCTGAGGCAGGAGGACCACTTCAGCCCAGGAGTTTGAGGTTGCTGTGAGCTAGTCTGATGCCATGGCACTTTGGCCTGGGCAACAGAGCAAGACTCTGTCTCAAAAAGAAATAAAAAAAAGATAGAGAACTGGTGCAGCTTAAACACATGGAGACTTCCAAGCAGTTCACTGCCCTGAAATTTGCACTTCCAGAAACTTGATCTTGTCAGAGTTGTTTGGGGTCCAGCAAGCTTCCTTGAACTAACCAAATTTTTGAGGGGATGGTGTGTCAATTAGAATGCCAATTCCTTAAGTCACTGCTGTCTGGTGGGCTAGATGTTCATGTGGGCTCTGGAATCTGGATATATACAAAGGGTGCTCGAGCGAGTGGGAAATTGGGGCAAATTGCAAAGCTAATGATCTTGTCATTGACTTACGATAGTCCTCTGTATCTGTTTCCATTACCGTCTTCCTTCCCCCTCCATGCACAGCCAGGCTTCCAGGATGCTGCACTTCCCCTACTTCCTCAGCTCACTCCTCGCCCCACTGCAGTTTGGACTCCACCCCCACCTCTTCCCTGAACCTGCCTCCACCTAGCTCATAAACACTCGATTTGTTGTTAACACAGGATTCTTTCGGTCCTTCCCATTCTGGACGTGTCTGCAGCTCTGACCCTGAGACAAGCTCTCCTGCCCCCACATCTTTGAGCCACCCCTTCCTGTTTTCCCTCCCGTGTTTCCCGCTGCTACTTCTCAGGGCCCGTTGCATGTTTCTTTTATCCTGCCAACCCTGCAACGGACAGTTTCCCTTTTCCCTCCTCTCTTCTCATGCTAGGTGAGATCGTGATTTCAGTTACCACCTACATAGCCGAAAGATTCCCAAATCACTATCTGTGGCTCCAATGGCTTTTTCAAAAAATTGTAGTAAAATACACACAACATAAAATTAACCACAGGCTATGGTCTGAAAATTTGTCCCCTCCAAAGTCACGTTGAAATTTAATCCCCAATGTGGCAGTATTGAGAGGTGGGGACTTTAAGAGGTGATTGGGTCATAAGGGCAGAGCCCTCATGAATGGATTAATCCATTCATGGACTAATGGATTAATGGGTTAGTAGTGTATTAATGGGTTATCATGGGAATGGGACCGATGGCTTCATTACTGTTGTTGTTATTATTGTTATTACTTTGAACCTGTTTGAAACTAGGCCTCATGCTATATACCAGACTGCAACACCACAAGGCCAGCTTCGGTATTACTTTTCCTCCTGTTACAACCACTGAGATCAGTGTTCGGATCTGATGGGAAAAGGAACTGGAGGGTCAGGGACTGCTGACTTACAAGAAGAGGAAGAGAGACCTGAACGCAGCCCCTTTGTCATGTGATGCCCTGAACCACCTTGGGACTCTTCAGAGAGTCCCCACCAGCAAGAAGGTTCATGCCAGATGCACCCCCTCAACCTTGGACTTCCCAGGTCCAAGGGACTTCCCTGGTCTAGGTCCAGAACTGTAAGAAATATATTTCATTTCTTATAAATTATGCAATATTGTTATAAGCAACAGAAAACAGACTAAGATACTATCAAAACCATTTTTTTGTTTGTTTTTTAAAATCAGAAATTTAAGTATACAGTTCGGTGGCATTAAGTACATTCACATTGTCATGCAACCATCACCACCATCCATCTCCAGAACTCTTCATCTTGCAACACTGAAACTCTATACCCATTAAATGATAACTTCCCATTTCCCCCTTCCCAAAACCACCATTCTATTTTCTATCTCTATGAGTTATTCTATTCTAGGTACCTCATGTAAGTAGAATCATACAGTATTTGCTTTTTTTGTGGTTGGCTTATTTCACCTAGCATAATGTTCTGAAGGTTCATCCATGTTGTAGTGTTGTCAGAATTTCCTTCCTTTTTACAGCTAAATAGTATTCCATTTTACATATATACCACATTTTGTTTATCTGTTCATCCATTGATGGACACTTGGGCTATTGTGAATAATGTTGCTTGTGAACATGGGTGCACAAATATATCTTTGAGACTCTGCTTTTAATACTTTTGGGTATATACCCAGAAGTAGAATTTCTGGACTAAATGGTAATCACTATTTTTAATTTTTTGAGTCACTGCCGCACTGTTTTCCACAGTGGCTGTACCATTTTACCTTCCCACCAACAATGCACAAGGGTTCCAGTTTCAACACACCCTTGCTAACACTTGTTATTTTCTGTGTTTGTGTTTTTTTAGTAGCCATCCTAATGAGTGTAAAATTCAAATGGCTTTTATGAACTCTAGGCTTGCATAGCCAGCCCCCTACTGCATATCTCCATCTGAATATCCCAGAAAACCTTGAATTCGACTTGCCCAAAACTAATCTTTTTCCCCAAACCTGATCCCCTGGTGTTCCCTATCTTGACAAACAATAGCACTATTCTTCCCAGTGCCAAAGTCAGAGACCTGTATGGCTTTCTTGTCAGCTCCAGCAATTCTAGATCCTTGATATCTCCTGCATCTTCCCACTTCTCCCCACACGATTCCACCACTACCATCTTATTTCAGACCAAGGTCATCTCACATATGCACTCTTGCAAGAGTCCCTGCCTCCTGCCTTGCTCCCTCTGATTTGTTCTGCCCGATGCAACCAGAGTTCTCTCTTAAAATGCAGATTTAATCCCATCCTCCCCCATTTAAAATCCTTTGGGGGCTCCCAATGTCTTCATGGTAAAGCCTAAAGTCCTTACAGTGACAAATTCTGTAGCCTGGACTCTCGTGATCTGATCCCTGCTTATGGTTCAAGCCTTATCTCTTATCACTTCCTGCTTTGTCTTTTGAGCTCACATTGAATGACCTGGAGTTGCCCAGATGTGTTATCATTTCTCTCACTAGG
>RJWJ010046192.1:0-11459 GCA_004363605.1 Indri indri | reverse complement strand
AGTAGCAAAAAATAGGGTGAAGTATTCAAAAATAAGGGATAGAAAGTCATGTCGCAACTATAAAGTAGATTACTATGCAGCCAGCAAAATAATACATAGCCTGCTTACTGACATGGAAAGATGCTCACACCTGAAAAACAGCAGGCTATACATCCACATGTCCACCCCAAGCCCATCTCACACCATTCTCCTCTGGTCACTCTCTCCAAATGTCACCTCCCCGGAGAAGACATCTCTGCCACCCACTCTATCTCCCAAGTCACTGTCATCTCATGCAGTTATCTCCTTTTTATTCATCAAACATCTTAAACATCATGAGTGTCTGCTTCCCTGTCTATCAAATGGAAAGGTTGTGAGTGTGGCGGTGACAATGAAATGAGATCATTTGTAGTAAACGAGATAATACGTAAATACATAAATATACCTGGCACAAAGTAAGTGCTGACAAGTTGTCAGCCTTACCATTATTATTTTCCCTTCCTTATAACTCTGTACTATGCATTTGTTTTATCTTCCTAACATCACTTTCAGATCATTACAAAGTCACTTGTAAATAATAGGTAAATATTTTGGTTGAAGATGATCAAATACACACAAATATTCAAGGAAATCCTGATTTTTTTCTTTCTTTCCTCTTTCTTTCTTTCTTTCTTTTTTTGGAGATAGGGTCTTACTCTGTCACCCAGGCTGGAGTGCATAATCAATGATCCTAACTCACTGCAGCCTCAGACTCCTGGGCTCAAGCGACCCTCCTGCCTCAGCCTCCTGAGTAGCTGGGATTGCAGGTGCGTGCCACCATGCCCAGCTAATTTTATTATTTTTTGTTGCCCAGGCTGGTCTCAAGTGATCCACCCACCTTGGCCTTCCATAATGCTGGGATTACAGGCATGAGCCACCATGTGTGGCTCCTATTCTTTCTTAATACAACTAAAAAATGGGCTATTAAATCTTTTCATAATGAAGATGTTATTTATTATATATACATACACACATATATACATACATAAATATTAGTGGTTTATTAAAAAATGAATAGTGGAGTTTTCCTTATTCAAATATTTATGTTTGCCAATCTTTAAAAAAGGATTTGCCCTGTGATAGTTATTACTCCACAAATTGCTTTCACAAATTCATTTTGCGTTGCCTTCTCTTTTTTTTTTTTTGATGTCTTAAAAAAAGACCAGTATTATTTGAATGCCATGAATGTGAATAACAAACACATTCTTTTTCCTGTATTTTTTGTCTCTAATCTCCTTTGTGAGTCTCATATTTTTGTGTATCTCCTCTATTTTAGTGAGGTGAATGTCTAATCGTTCTGCCGTAAGAGAAATGCCACATTAATGAGAGTATGCTAAATATACAAAGATGCATGGGGAAATGATCTTTCCATGGAATTTGGGGAGTCACAAAGGGCAGTGCCTGTCTGGTACAGGGGGGAAATTTTTGATTCTGGTTTCAAAGGAGAGAAATTTGTATTTTCAAGTCCTTGAGATCTATGAGAAGCCATTTTGCATGGCCATTATGAAGGCCGCTACAATCGAAAATGGGCTCCTGCAGCAGAATTTCTGATACACTATGACAATGAAACAGTCTGCATGCTTAATAGCATGAAATTTGGGGAAGAATTGACAGTCAACTGTATATCTAAAAAAGCTCATCCTAATTTGAGGGCAGGTTTTGTTAATAAACCAGGACATAAAGGTTTATCTTCCCCTTCCAAAATAAAAAATAACTACAATGGCAATAAAATGCCTTTGGTTAAGCTCTGCTTGCATTAAAGTATTGCCCATAGCACCAAATCTTTTATGCTGGTGGATAGCTATGCTTCAACTCCTCTAGATCTTAAGCAACATACATTTAACAGCATGACACGTTAAAGGGAGAACAAATTTCTTTTCTTCACACCAGATGGGAATAAGAAACGTGAGTGCTGTGCACAATGAAACGGTATCTATAAATCTAGCATTTTATCATCCCATTTCAGACTATAAAATTAGAAGATTCATCAGTTACAACCTCCACTCACGAAATATACTTGCCGAGGTTTGGGGTCTCTGTGGGAAGACTGATACAGATAACACCTTCTGAGGAGTGAAATCATACATCAGCAGGTGTCTCTGCTAGCAGAAGCCACGACTCTCAGACCCAGCTGCAATTACGCTATGCTGTGGGATGTCATGATTGTGTCCAGAAACAGAAGTATTAGGAATCAGCTTATTATCAACTCTGTAATTCATGGACCTTATGCAGATCTGATCTGACAATTTTTCTGCATACAGAAATATTCCCAAATAATATTAATGTAATATTCAAAATTGACTAAAAATATTTTCCTATTATCAGGAAAATTGTTATGTTTCTTAGGAGGGAAAAATAAGCATCTTTTCTCTTATTTCTTCTCACCCTTCTTAATCCCAGTTTCTAATTATTCTAAGGCACATTCACGCCCTTTGCCCTAGTGGTTCTAACAATGACGTGATATTTATAACATGTTAAAATTTTTTAGAGAACTTTCCATGTTCACTATCTCATTTGCTCCTCAAGTAACCCAGGGAGGTTGGAGCAGAAAAAGCTTAATGATTTGGCCAAGAGTTGGGATGAAAACTCAAATATTCTGAATACTTTTCCGGTGTGTGTGCTTTTGTTTTTGTTTTTTAACATGCTATGCTATGGCACGTCCTTTCCCAATATTCCTGTGATTTGAGCAAACCAGGTAAAATACACATCAGAGGATCTTTGTTTTCTGTATTCTTTTTTCTTTTACTTTATGACAGAATACCTATGGAACACAAGAAAAAGAATGTAGAATTCTCTGTGCATTTCCTCTCTATTCGAGTCATATTAGATAGGCATTATGTATGGCTACTTTAGGCTGGGAAAGTTTACCCTGACTTGCCCTGGTCTGGAAACATACACAAATTAATTAACTACACCTACTAAATTACCCTAAACTTAAAAGCTTAAAACAACAGTAAACATTTCTTATCTTTGACATTTTCTCTGGGCCAGGAATTCGGGAGCAACATAGCTGGGCTGTTTGGCTTGGAGGAGTTGCTCGTGAAATTGCAGTCAAATGTCAGCCAGAGCTGCAATGAGCTGGTGCCTTGATCAGAGAGTCTGCTCCAAGCTGGCCCGCTCTCATAACTGGCAAGGTGGTGCTGACCAGCTTTTGACAGCAGCCTGTGGTTCCTCTCCACGTGAGTCTCTCACATGCTCACAACCAGAGCAAGTGACTTGAGAAAGCAACTGGAAGCCACAGTGCCCCTTAAAACCTGCCTTGTAAGCCAGTCTTCCACCATCAGCTCCTCGTGCTGTGTTAATCGCCAGCCTGGATTCAGCATGGGATAAAACCTCACGTGTGAAGAATGCTGGGGGCCATCTTGGAGGCTGGAAGGATGGCTGTGGACTTCCCTGAAGGAGCCACTGAGCTCTCCACTGCTATGTGTGGATTCAAGACACAATACCTCAAAATATGGCACCTTGGTGTTTGAGAAAATGAAGGCCGCTCTCACCATCCTTCCACCTTTCTTCCCTGAAGCAAGACACAAGACTCTCATTTGAGAGGTGCCCTCCCTATACTCAGAGGAAAGGAGCCACAGACACAGAGACACCAAGAAGAATCTGAACAAACCTCGCTATTGCCCCTGCTTATTATCATTAGATCATATACTTCTTCACAACTGTCCACTCTTCATCGAAATGAGGCATAAAAATACACAAGGTTACTATTTCTTTGGGTCTTCATTTCCTTCTGAAGGCTCTTGTGTCACAAAAAACTTACATTAAATAAATTTGTATGCTTTTCCCTTTTGTTATAGGGCCTCAGCCATGAAACTTTTCCTCCCCTCCATTCCTAAGAAATCAGAAAGTCCTGGGCAGTTCTGAACGTCCTGGCAGAGGGCTGATGTCATACTGTGTATTGTTGGGACTTTCTTTTAACATCGCTCAGTGCTATGAATGAATGTCTGTGTCCCTCCAAAATTCATATGTTGAATCCCTAATCCTCAAAGTGATGGTATTTAGAGATAGGCCTTTGGGGAGTGATTAGGTCACCAGGGTGGAGCCCTCATGATGATATTATTACACTTAGAAGAGAGAAAGAATACTCTCCCCGTCCATCTCTCTTTTTCGCTCCTCCTCCTGCCATGTGAGGATATAGTAAGAAGATGGCCGTCTGCAAACCAGGAAGAGGGTCCAGAACCTAACCATGTTACCACTATGATCTTGAACTTCCCATCCTTTAGAACTGTGAGAAATAAAGTTCTGCTGTTTGAGACATCTAGTGTATGGTAATCTGTTATGGCAGTCCAGACTCGCTGGGCACCTTCACTCTTCCTTTCTCCTGAGAACTCTCCCTCAAACACATGGCTACTGTGAACTAGTTCATACTTATGTATCCCTAAACCCCTGACCATAGTTTGTTCATTCAGGAGTAGGCAATTGACACAAGAGGGAAGGAAATATTAAAATTACCACCCCCAGACTACAATTAATTGTTCTCAGGGTGGGATGCCTACCTCGAACAAAGCCAATATAATCATTCCCTGAGATTTTGAACTTACAACTAAAAGAAACACACAAATACACTTGAGGAAAGTGTTCCTCTAATGGTTGAAGTGTAGAATATAAAAGTCCTGCACGTGGAGGAGATGGTCAGCAGGGAGACAGAAGGAAGCTGATTCACAGAGCAGAGCAGATCAGTGAGGACGACAGAAAGCGGGGCCCTTGCCTCTGGGTGGGCCCGTACCCTTCTCCTAGCTTAGTCTGTCTCCTCTACCACCCTTTGGATTCTGTGAGCCAATAAATTCCCTCTTATGTATAACGGAATCTACTAGAGCTGCAATAATGTTCACACTACAACTCGAATGCAGAGAAAATATGAATCTGTGTGGTCGTAGCAGGGAGAAAATGTACTTGATTTTCTCTAATCTGGGATAATTGCTCAATCTCTTCTGTATCTACAAACCTCGATCCTCATGGTTGGGGGGTTTGGATATAGAGAAGAGAGCTTGCCTGACTGGTAGCTCTGGAACACAGAGGTTCTTGGAGCTCCACAGCTCTTCTGGCCTCTGGTGGGGTGTCCTTGGTTCACCTTGATCACTGCTTATCCCACCATCTTTCATGGCTGGAGGGTGTGACCATGAACTAGCCTCACCCTGCTGGCACCCTCGTGGCCCCGACCGCACTGCCAAGTCCTCCCCTTGGCTTACTGTGTGTAGAACACACTGAGCCTTTCCTGCACTCTCCCTGAGCAGGTCTCCCCCAGCCCCTGAAGCCTCCTGGGGTGTCAGACAGAAAACCATCATCCTAGCTCTTCCCTTGACCTGCCCAGTGCACCTGCCCCTCTCGGGCCCCTAGGGGAGTCTGTCCCTCTCCTAGCTCAGTCTCTTCTCCCCTTTCCACTGTCAACCTGCAGCAGGAATGAGCGGTTTCTCCACCTCTCTACCACTTGGGGCTTCCTTCACATGAAACCAAAGACCTCTTTCCAGCCTGACTCGCAGGCCTGCTATGTGGCTAACATGGTGACAGTCATCTTCCTCCTACAGCAAAGGGGAGAACAAAGGAGGGCTTCTGTGGGAACAGGACTGGAGAGGAAAAATTAAATAGATATGCTTAATGTTTGTTTTACACAAAATAGCCCTTTAAGCAAATTTATATTCTATAATGTAAACCCAGAATCCTAACTGATGCTCCCAGGTAGCAGTAGAACAGATGATGGCATTAAATCACTCAGCCAATTATCAACAATCTACTGAGCATTTACTGAATCCAGGAACTCGAGTACAGCTCATCCCCCATCATTAAGTTGTTCACGATCTAGACAAAGAAATAGGTACTTGTGTTAAAAAAAAAAAAAAAAAAAAGACAGAAGGAAAGAAAAGAAAGGAAAATGGATTCATTATGTTCCCAGAGGGGCTGATCAAAAGGCCCCCACAGATGTGCAAGGGACTAATTGCACAGGGAGGAGACAAGGCGCCCCTCGCAGTGCTGAGAAGATGGCACCGGCCCTGCTCTGCAGCCGGGGAATCAATCTCCTTACCGGATTTGATTCCATTTATTAAATTCAAATCTCCGAACAAGGTGCCTCATAAGCCTGAATTCAAAGTGGGAGAAGAATCATAAAAGATTATATTGTGCCTTATGTTTGGACCGTACAGATGTGCACATGCGCACGACAGGTCCACATTCTTGTTTATATCAACATAAAATGCAGCGAAATGGTGGTAGAATGTATTGGCAAGGACTCAGGGACACAGGCCCATGCACTGCTGGGGACTCTGGTGTGGTTCTCCTCCCAGAAGCTCCAGTGGCCCCTGGGCTTCCCCTTGTGTGACATTCAACACTGCCATGTTTGCATATTTAATGGCTGTCTCTATAAGGACATTGTGCTGTCTCCTTCCCAGCCTATGTCTCATGTCATAACACAATCCTGACATAAACTAAGTGTTCAGTTAGCACACACATGTTGAATGCATGAACTTTTTAGGATGGCAATTTGGCAATATGTATCAGAAGTCTCAGTTTTCCTAAGGAATTTATCCTAAGGAAATAGTATTGGATGTATTTGCATAATTATTTACAGAAGGGCTCAAGACATGTGGTTACACTAGGAGAAACCCCAAAACAATTGAAATGACAACAATAGAATTTTATATAAATAAATTGTGGTACCATCTTAAAAAGGGCTACTTATGCAACCATTAAAAATGACAATAGTTGTAATTAAATTGTATCACATTTTCATAAATCGGGTGTGTGTGTGTGCGTGTGTGTGTATAAAGGTACACGTTTAGATAAGAAATCAGAAAGATGAGCCTTAACATGTTAATTGTGGTTATCTTTAGGTGAAAAGTTTTCAGTTCACTCTCACTAACTTCTTTTTCTTTCTTCAATGTTATAAAATGGACATATATTTCTTTTGCTGTAAGAGTAAAATGACAATGACAAAATATAGATTAATGGCCCCTCAGCATCTTGTGCAGAAAGCTGGTTATCCAATCTCAAAGTCATCAATGTGTCCCCATTTTCAGCACTGGTTCCCCAGTCCCCCATCCAAGACATCCAAAGATGCTGTCTGCTGTCCTTCCATCCTGCTCACCACAAGGTGCATGACAGGCAGTATATTAGGCAAGGCACAAACATGTCTTCAGTAAAGCATCCCTTTGTATACACAGGGACTGATCTGGACTATCCCAACCCGAATATCCCTTGTGCACAAAACTACCAAAACTCGAACAGCCTCACTCCTAACATGAATCCAAAAGAAATAAGAACACCAACACTGACCCATCACTCCTCTTAACAGCTAAACCCGAGTGCCTCTGTTCAACAGGCCTGCTGACCTGGTCCTGGAGCCTGCTCTTCCAAAGTCATTTTAAGGCGGGTCAGCACCCATAGCCTCTGAACTCCCAGAAGATCTGTACTGGGTCCAGGAGTTTGGTGCATGGGGAGAGCAGCGTGTCTCCCGAAGCCACAAATATCAGTTATCAGACTGTTCTTCTTGATCATGTGGAAAGAGATAGAGGAAGAAAGAGAAGGGGAAGATGATGACAGTATTTCCTGAGCAGGAGGAGTAATGACCTCAGGTACAAGCAGGTGCAGTGGGGAAGTGTAACCTCTAGCCTTTTGAGGGTCCAACTTAAATCTCACCATTGCCACTCTCTGGTCAGCCTTATTTACCTGCGCCTTTCACCTCGCCCTCTCCTCAAAGAATTACAACTTGGAAACTCATTGTTTCGTGCCATTTCGTGCATTTTTCCGCCTTCGTCTATGAAAGTACTTCTAATTCATCTTTTTCTAAAGGATTCATTTTTAGAAAAGCAGATTAGTGATAGAATTCCTAATGAAATGATTACTTCTGTAAAGCGATAGAAATGAAATGTCCTGACGGATCCTCCGGGATAATTGTTTCTTCAGTAATGTTTACCATCATTATTTACCCTGAGCTTCAGATGCTACAGCTTTGGCCCCCAAAACAGCAACACAATTGATATGATTAAAACGAAGCATTTATAGTTAGAAATTGCCTTCATCTTAGGTTGATCAAAGCACTCACTGATGATAACTTGTTCTGATTCACTATAATTTTTGCACCGCTCATTGCTACCAAACGAAGTGATTTAATCCTTATAGGTTTGGTGATTTTTTTTTTAAACGGAATTGCAAATTGAGGTGTCATGTGAAAGTTACTTAAGAATTTATTCTTTTCATATTCAGCCTCCAAGTTGATAATCCTTTTCGCCAAGGTTCTCATTATAATTCCCTTGATGGGGGCAGAGCTCATGAAAACCTGTGCAAAGAAAATAAAACATGGCTTAGAAAGGGAGGTAGAAGAGAAGGAAGAGAAAGTTACTAAATTAAAATCTGCTGTGAAACATTGGATTTGGATTCCAAGATTTTTTAATAGAAAATGACTGACTACACAGACTCTATGAAGATGCCTTCTCAGACCAAAAGACAAAAGTACAGAACTTTTTCTCCCAGCTTAACCTTACATGCTGTTTTTTTTTTTTTTTTTTACCTTGAAAACTCTTTTCATGCAAACTCTTTGCCTGTCTTATGTCAGCCTGTCTAACACAAATTATGTTGTATTGTCTATAAAAAAAAGGGAGGGGTGGGCTCATGGCTTTCAATTGGGTATTCCTTTCCCCTCATAATACCCTGTCAGGACATTGCTGACAGAACTCGACTAAATAAATATTGAATTGAAACATATAGGCTAGAAAAATTACTTCTATCCAACACATATAAAAATAAGCATCTAGAATTCAATGCAGTTATTTTGTCCCTTACAACTGTGCTCCTCAACCCTCCAGCCGAGGTCTGTGGCCTGTTGGGAACCAGGCTGCATAGCAGGAAGTGAGTGACAGATGAACAAAGCTTCATCTGTATTTATAGCTGTTTCCCGTCACTCGCATCACCACCTGAGCTCTGCCTCTTATCAGATCAGCGGCAGCATTATATTCTCATAGGATCATGAACCCTATTGTAAACTGTGCATGCGAGGTATCTAGGTTGTGGCTCCTGATGAGAATCTAATGCCTGATGATCTGAGGTGGAGCTGAGGCGGTAATGCTAGTGCTGGGGAGTGGCTACAAATACAGATTATCATTAGCAGAGAGGTTTGACTGCACAATAAATGTAATGTGCTTGAATCATTCCAAAACCACCATGCCCTCACCCCAGTTTGTGGAAAAATTATCTTCCATGAAACCCATCCCTGGTGCCAAAAAGGTCGGGGACCACTGCCTTACAAAACCTAGGGTGATTCCCTTTTCCTAAAGAATAACTACACTTTCATTCCATGGCTCAAATTCTTTCCTAGAAATTTGCTGGGTTTTCATTCCATGGCTCAAATTCTTTCCTAGAAATTTGCTGCCAACCCAGCTATATTTGGGGATTCTGAGTGATAAGGAGGGAACTGGATTTCCCTTCTGGGCTGAAAAAACAGCCCTTAGCATGAACACAGAGCACAAAGAGCTTTCCTTTTTCTTTCTGAGTTTTCTGACACAGCCTGGCCACACCTAACAAATTTGTCAGCTTCCATCACATTTTGTTATTAAATGAGCCCAAGTCAAGAAACGCCCTTTTGACACATATATTACAGGGGCCCCAGAGAAATTTCTATAGCTGGGTACTTTGGGGGATCAGCCCAATCCCCAAGTCTCAAATTCCTTCAGTCTCAAAATGGTCAGGGGAAGTAGCTATAATATTGTTTTATTAATAATTTTATATTTAAATAGTGATTTAAATTTTTAAAAATATGTCCAGAGGTAAGGCTGCCATAACAAAGTACCACAGACTGCAGGGCTTAAACAACAGAAATTTATTTTCTCACAATTCTGGAGATTAGAAGCCCAAGATCAAGATGTCAGCACAGTTGGTATTTTCTAAGACCTCTCTCCTTGGCTTGAAGATGGGCATCTTCTGCCGGTATCTTCTTGTGCCTCTCGGTGTCCTAATCTCCTTTTCTTGTAAGGATGCTAGTCATGTGGATTAAGATTCACCCCATGGCCTCATTTTACTTTAATCACCTCTTAAAAGGCCCTATCTCCAAATATAGGCTCATTCTGACATGCTGGGGCTTAAGATTCAACATATGAATTTGGGGTCCCATGCATGGTCTCATTCTATTGACTAGGAACCTAAAATTCAAAAAAGAAAATTATATTGCCGAGCTCACCCATCCATTAGGTAATGTAGCTAAGATTGTGGCCCCGCTTTCTGGGGCCCTGATTCCAAATGGCATGCTCTATTACAACCGGCTGCCACTCCAGTTAACTTGTTACTACATAAATTAATATTACTATATTAGAGGCAGAAATGATCTCGGGAGTTCTGCAGGGCTCTGCCCTGAAAGAATATGTGAACACGTTAGTTTGCATATCAAAAGCTGCTCCACCTCAGGAGGGCATCTCAAAGATCAGTAGCAGCTGCTTTCCAAGGTGACGCTGTGGTCTCAACCCCGTGATTCTCACCTGCTTTGAAGGACAAAGCAAGGTCTGCATGGAACCACAGGATGAGAGCTGATCAAAGAATGCCGCCCCCCACCCCCCGAGAGACAGATACCTACAGCTAAAAACAATTAGCCCAAGGGACCGTTTCTGCTTGACTTCTGATGACCTGTCTCTATCTGCAATAACTAGATAAAGAAATATGGAGCCACTATATCTCTGTTTAACCTTTCTGTTAAGTGATAGCTTCATCTTAGAAGACGGAA
Organism: Indri indri; assembly: GCA_004363605.1. Classification (NCBI taxonomy): domain Eukaryota; kingdom Metazoa; phylum Chordata; class Mammalia; order Primates; family Indriidae; genus Indri; species Indri indri. The sequence goes on along the minus strand of RJWJ010046192.1, from coordinate 739 downwards.
GTTTGTCCTTGAAAGTTTTTGTAACCAGAGTTAGTTAAGGGATCTATAGAAGCCTTTTGAAATACTTGTAACCTAAAACGAACTACCTGTTATTATGTAAATCTGTTACCCCTGACTACTGATCTCTGTACCTATAAATACCCATGTAAAACTTCGCTTGTGACCTTACGATTCATGGGGATATTGTAAAGACCCCTGAGTACCCCACTTTGCCTTTTATCTTTATAAATCTATAAAACTATACCTTCGTCTCTGTGTATTCTTTTATTTCTATTATTTTCCATTTTCTATTTTCTTATCCTTTGCGATGACCCCTACCTAAGGGACCCGATTTTTTTCTGGGAGTGTAGCTAACTCCCTGCAGTAATTAATGTGTTTAACTGTTCAACATGTACATGTAATATACTATCTCATTGATTCTCCTGAGGAAAGCAATTCAGACATTACCCTGGAATCATTTGGCCATCTCTTACATATCTCTGATTTGAGAAGCCTGGGGGCAGGAGCCGAGATTCTTCTAGAATCCTCCCGTAGCCTACTCTACCCAGCCTACTTTCCCCACTAGCTGGACCCTAATATTGGGACACAGGAGGACAACTTGACCAAAGCCTGACTCTCAAAGAGGTCCCATTATTTTGACTGTAGCTCAGAAGCAAATTTGCCCAAGACGGCAGTAGGCTGGGGATTCATCACCAATGTCAAACCTCAGGTGCTGGCCAAATCTGACAGTGGATGCACA
>RJWJ010046191.1:0-11464 GCA_004363605.1 Indri indri | reverse complement strand
GGCCGCAGGGCTACCCGGGTTGGGGAGCAGGCTGATCGGTGGAAAAAAGCCTCAGAGACGGTCCCGCTCATTAAACTTAAGTCCCTTCAGGATACGTTCCCATGGCTCCCGGCTCCCTTCATTGCAATTCAGTGTGCTAAGAGGTGGGGGAGCCACTGAATCAGTGCCCGGCTCGGAATGTTGGCTTTGCCACTCACTCAGATTTGATGGTGGGCAAGAGCCTCAATTTCCCCATTTGTAAAATCTGAGAACTTTTTTTTGTAAATTAAATAGACTAATACTGCATGCCACAATCTAAGAACATTTTAGCACCTTGTTGTGGATCCAGAAAATCCATCCCTACAAAGCTTCCCTCTTGTCAAAGACTTGTACGTCTCTTAGGAAGGGAAAGTTCTGGAAGCCCTAATTGTCAAGACAAGAGCATAGATTCCTTCCTAGTATGATAGCTGTCCGGGGAAGCAAGGTTCTTCTGGGATGGGCCTGGAGGGGAGAATGACAACACGACAGTAATGCTTCCACTAACTGTTCATCTGTTCCAGGCATGAGTTAATCTTCTCAACAAATTTTTGAGATCAATACTGCTATTATTCTCCTTTTGCACATGAGGAAACTGAGGCACAGAAAGGTTCCATAACTCACTTCATGTCACATATCTAGCAGGTTCTGTCAAGTCCAGCCCTGCCCTCCTCCTCCTCTCCCCCCACTGCGTTCCTGGGGTTGGGAGGTGAGCATGAAAGATAAAAAGAGGCATCTGTGGAGAGACTGAAGAACTCAGGGGTGGCCTGCCAGGGTCCCGTGGTCCTACCAGGGCTGTAATCTTGGGCAAGTTACCTAACTACTCTCTGCTCAGAGTCCCCTCTGCATAGCAAAGATGTGGACGGTGCCGCCTGGTAGGGCTGCCATGAGGATTAAATGAGGTAATTACGGAACGTGCTTATGAGGGTGCCTGGCACGCATTAAGTATTCAACAGATGTTGGCTCTTATGATCATTATTAGCTTTGTCCTTTCAACCAGAGCATTCCTGAAGGGAGACAGGGAGAAGAAAGAGGCAATGGGAGGAAGCGGGGAGGGCAGAGGGCTCGGGGCCACCCAGGATTGTTAGCACCCTGTAATCAGATCTCAGCCTCTTCTCTCAGAGACACACAAGGGCCATTGCTTGAATCTGCTACAGGAAATAACTAGTGTTTGCGGTCACCAGATTGAACAGCTAATCACGGCTTTCCATCTGTTATTATAAAGGAGGGAGAGCCGCTGGGAGCAGAGAGCTCGTTAGGTAAGAACTGAATGAGCATTAGCCACTTCTAGAGGCAAAACTTACGATGAACATCAGAAATGACTGTGTCTCCAGGATGAATCAAGCAATGTCTTGTGAGGTTTTTTTCCGTTCTAAGTATGCAAGGCCAAACTTCAAATGTCTTAAAAATGAGGACACAGGATAAAATATGAGTCTAAAATATAGCAGAACCAAACGAACTTGATATGAAGCTCCGATAAGGTGTTGAGGTTATCACTCAGTTCAGAAGACTGTCTTCTGGCCTCAGCTGCAAATTAAAGTATTTAAAACACTTTCCTCCTTCCTCTCCTCCCTTGTGTATGTTTTTAGCTTTATTTCCCAACTGTCTTAGTCCATTCAGGCTACTATAATAAACTACCTTAGACTGGGTAATTTATAAACATCAGAAATTTACTTCTCACAGTCCTGGAGGCTGGGAAGTCCAAGATCAGGGCACCAGCAAATTTGGCATCTGGTGAAGGCCTGCTCATCACAGATAGTCCCTTTATGTGTCCTCATATGGTAGAAGGGACAGACTTCCTCAGGCCTCCTTTGTAAGGGCACTGATTCTATCATGCGGGCTCCACCCTCAAGACCTACTCACCTCCCAAAGGCCCCACCTCTTAATATCAACATGTTGGGGACTGGATTTCAACATATGAATTTTGGGGGCACACCAACATTCAGACCACAGCACCAACAAATCTAGGCTCACTTGTAGTTATTTTCCCTCAGCTCTCACCTGCAATGCGTCAGAACCTTGATATCGGGGAAAATCAGCTGCCATTATCTTCTGATCACCACATTTTTCTGGCTGTTCTGACTGAGGAGCAAAGCGTCTTTCTTCCTCGCTGGGCCCCGGCTGCAAGGTGACAATGGAGGGCGAGCACCGATACAGTTGAGCGTGTCTGTTGTGGCGCCTGCCTGTCAGCTTCATAGCACACTCACACACCTGCCTCTGCTTCCCAGCCTCCGTGGACGTTCAGAGGAAGGCAGCTGACCAGAGGATGGTAATCACCTGGCTTACAAGATGGGCTGGACCCATCGAATTCCTTTGCTCAGAAATTCACACTAAGAAAGACAAAGACAGTGTGTTTACCTGCTGGTTGCAAGAGCTACAGTCAAAAGGTCACGCAGTGGAGTCAGGGCTGAGGAGACCCTTGCCTAGGTGAAGAGGCCTGTTGGTGGCATAAAGAACCAGATGTGAGGCGGGTACCTGCATCCAGCTGAGGTGGAGGTGGAACACCAGAGTGACATCCTGTGGACCTGGAAAGAAACTGAGGCATGGCTTAAACAACAAAGAATTTATTTGAGCTCAATTTGAGTGACCGCAACCCAGAAACATTTCCAAGTTACCTTGGGAAGTGCTCTAGAACAGTGGTCCCCAATGTTTTTGGCGCCAGGGACCAGTTTCATGGAAGACAATTTTTCCACAGACAGATTGGGGGGGTCATCGAGGGAGAGATAGTTTCAGGATGATTCAAGCATTACATTTATTGTGCAGTCAAACCTCTCCGCTAATGATAATCTGTATTTGCAGCCACTCCCTAGCAGTAGCATCACCACCTCAGCTCTACATCATATCACCAGGCATTAGATTCTCAGAAGGAACATGCAACCTAGATTCCTCGCGTGCACAGTTTACAGTAGGGTTCGCACTCCTGTGAGAATCTAATGCTGCTGCTGATCTGACAGGAGGCGGAGCTCAGGCGGCGATGCGAGCCATGGGGAGTGGCTGTAAATACAGATGAAGCTTCCCTTGCTCACCTGCTGCTCACCTCCTGCTGCGTGGCCCAGTTCCTAACAGGCCATGGACCCGATACCTGTCAGCGGCCAGGGTGTTGGGGACCACAGCTCTAGAGAAAAAAAGAGAAGTTCGAGCTTTTAAAGAAAAAAGGACAAATCAGAAAAGGAGATGATTACAAAAGTTGTTTTTCAACCATTACAATTGGTGTGATCATATTTAAAGCAGTTTTGGAGTCAGGGGATTGGCTGTAACAATCTAAAACAAGGCCCGTAGTCAGAGACCTCCCAGCTCAGCAGCAAATAGCAGAAGGTAACAGCAGATGTTTTGGCAGTTGCTCGACCAGGAGGCGGTGACCTCTAGGGTGAGCATGCTCGGCTTAAGTCGTGCCTGAGGCTCAAGCCGAAATGACCTTGTGGCTCCATTTGAGGTGTCTAAACTGTCAACATTTTCCATCATCAGGCCCCAGATCCAGTCTCCACGGGTCTTGGCCTGATCACAGCACCATGCGCATCCTTAGGATGAACTGTCTTAACAGCCCTGGCTGGGCGGGGTCCTCTTCGCTGCAGCCAAATGAACCCCACCCTGGTGGGCAGTACAGCGAGAAATGATAGCACCCGTCCTGTGGCTGGAAAAGTCCTTCGGAGACGGGAGCGATTTCCTTCTGATGCCACCCTGGAGTCTTCTCCTGTCTGCCTGAATCTCTTCTACAAGATGCCGTCCGAGTGCGGATTCCTGAGGTCAGAGCAGATCAGCCTGGCCATGGCTCTTGGTGTGGGGTGGGCTGACCGGTGGCAACGTGAAGCGGATCTGTGTGACTGCCAGGCAGGCTGTGTCAGCAGCTGTGACTGTGGGAACAGCCTCTAAAACAAGCATGTTAGCTCCATATCTCGATTCTCAACTTGCTTGTGGGGCCAGCATAGGTACAGCTGTTCAGCAAGTACGTACTGCGTCCGTCTGATGTCAGTCATAGGTCTAGGCAGTGAGAGTGAGTCAAAGGTAAAATATTCAGGCAACTGCTGCTTTAGACTTACAATTTTGGAAAAAAAAAAAAGGCATGTACTATAGAAATCAAGATAAAAAGCAATAATTTTCATAAGAAGTACAGATAAAAGGCCATAAGCATTCAGAGCAAGAACCAACTACTTGCTTCTGGAGGAGTTAAGGGAAATGTTGAGGCTGAGATGATTTTGTCCAGACCTTGACCAAGGGGTGGGAATTGAAGGCCAGAGAGCAGGAGGCATGGATAGGAATCACTTCATGGTTAACTGGGGAGTAAAAAGCAAGAAACGAAAGAACCGAAGTCAAGTGGTGGAGGCAGATTGAGGGCAAATATCACAATGACGAAAAATATCACAATGTGGTTTGGGCTGTATTCTGACAGCACATTTTATCATTGAAGGGTTTGGAACAGAAAAATGGTATGCAGAGGTAGCCCTTTAAAAAATTCCCAAAAATTGTGGCAGGGAAGGAAGTCCTAGGGAAGCTTAAGGAACTTTCCACAACTCACCAAGTTGGGGGGGGGTGTACTTCCCCATCCGAGGCACCTCTGTCTCTGTCCCCTCTGCTGGGGTCTAAGCAGCCTGACCACACGGGCTTTCCCCTCCTGTACGAATTCCTTTCCTCTTCCTGACGGCCTCCCACCTGCCTCCACTGTAAAACATTGCCAAATGGATTTAATTCAAATTCTATGTAATAAAAACATAAAGTAAGGAAAAATAAATGGGAATGCTTTAAGTAACGTGCCCTGACATCTCATGAAAGCCTCTTAAATTGATTACAAAGAGTGTGTGGTGTAGACTCCAGAAAGAGGAGGGTTTTATGGGAACTCTGGCAGAGCCCCAAAGTGGAGCTGCGCTATGGTCGCCGCAGTCATAATTCTTCCTTATATCATGTTTTGTGCTTGAAATGCAGGGCCCTGCACAATGAGTTTTCCCTCCATAACCGGGGCATAGATTTTAAAAAATGAATAAATAAATAAGAACCCACAGTCATTAGTGATTCCAGACAGCTCTGACCAGACTCATTATACTGGGAATCTTGGCTGCTAAAATCTTGAGGTCCACTTTTTCAATGATTGCAAAAACCAGGAGTGTGAGTTATCCTAGCAGTTGGGAAAGACCTCTTTTTGCACCAGTATGGCAGCCTTGGTGGGGCTGATTTTGTATGGTGCTTATCCCCAATCTTGGTATTCAGTGCAGAGGAAAATGACATCACTATTCCTGTGGCTGGAAAGCATCTCCAGAGATGGGAAAGATTTCTTTCTCATCCCACTCTGGAATCCTCTCTTGTTCACCCAATCCTATTCTGCAAGATGGCAGCCCTGTGCAAACCCCCAAAATCAAAGCAAATTAGCCTGGATGTGGCTCTAGGCTTGGGATGGGCTGACCAGTGGTGCCATGAGGCAGACCCATGTGTTCTGCAGAGTGATATGAGGATCACCTGATGGTCAAAAGATGGCTTTGAGAATGGGAATACTTGGCTGGGTTTAGGAATCATCTGTGGCTTACAGATGTGGAAGATCTTTTAAGTTGGATGTGAGGACACCAGAGCAGGTGATGTACTGCAGGCCAAGCTGAAGAGGCTGACCAATGTGTTATCTATGGGTGGCTCTGATCAGTGCCTATACAGTAACTAGGAGACCAGAAGTGACTCCCGTGGTTTGATCGTGCCCACACACTCACCAGGTACCAGGATTCCCTCCTAAGTGTTTCTATCTTCTGGTCCATATCTTCTTGGGAGATAGAACTGGCCCTTACAGCTAAACCAGGAGGCTTCATTTCACAAAATTCCGTGTATTAATTTGTGGGTTTTTTTCCCCAGAGAGTAAGAGTAAGATTCTTCCAATAAGCCCAGAACTCCCCTGCTTGCACTTGCTCGCACACTCTTTCTTCTCTCCACAATGACTGGGAGTCTACTGAGTACCATTCTGCTACAGGTGGGAGGTAAAAAATGAATATGGTCCAGTCCTGGTCTGCCCAGAGATCACAGTTCAGTGTTGTGATTCTCCTGGAGCACTTAAAAAAAAAAAAAAAAATTTCCAGGCCCTACCCTAGAGTCCTCGAGAGCGCTGCCTAAGAATTAGGCATTTGGAAAAAATCTTCTCATGTGACTTTGTTATATAATCAAAAAGAGAATCACTAACGTGTTAGAGAAAAATGGTTATGTCACATGGTAAGTGCTGGGGAAGAGATAGAACACAGAGCTGTGTCAGCAAGGAGGAAACTACTGATTCAGTTGTTGGGACAGTGTTGGTGATAAGGGAAAACTTCATGGAGGTAATGCTTGAACTGGGTGTTGAAGGATGAATAGGAGTTTGCTAAGGAGTTACAAGAGAAATGAAGGGAGTGTCGTTTACATTGATAGGTACACATGAAAGGAAAACTGGCTCATTGCAGGGGCTCCACGAAGCACCACGTGGCTGGAATGGAGCGGCAAACGAGGAGTGCTTTGGTGCTTGGCCAGAGGGGTGGCCAGGGGCCAACTGACGCTAGTTTTAGAGGTCTTGCCAGCTCATTTGTATTTTTTCCCTGCAAACCACAGGAAAACTTTGAAGAATTTTAAAGAGAGCATAATAGAATCACGTTTGCATTTAAGAAGGATAAATAAAGCAGGGCCAGTATTATGAGGCTGAAATAGACAAGATCAGCTAGGAAATTCTTACATAAACCCAAAAGACAAACTCAGCGTCTCTTACAGTCCCAAACCATAAGGTCAAGATGACTTCACAGGACACACAGGCAGGATTCAGCAGACCCTTTACAAATGTGTCCATGTTCTTCCATATCCATTTATTCTCACTGAAATTCCATTAACAGTCTGTTTCCTATCTCCCCCCAACTCCAACAAACACACACACTTAGTGTGTCTGTACACCTCAACCAGGACAGTCACCTCTTTTCCCATTCTGGGTCCTTAAGATCTCCTTAAGGCACCACCCCTGAACCTGCTGACCACTTTATTTCCTGCTCAGTATTCACCAAGTATTTGTTGATCAACCCTGGCAAGTAGTAGCCGTAGAAATAACCAATGCCTTTGCTTCATGCCAAAGATCTTTTCAAGGAAGCACAAGCTTTCATTTCATGGTTAAATCAAGAATGGCTTGTTACATTTATTGTCTTATGAACCCACCCTCAACTTCATATTCTTTACCCAAAACATACAGAATTGATAAAGAAAATACCAGCGAATGAAAAACTCAGAAGAATCCCCATAGAATAGCATACAATGTCAAAGATAATTTTGAAATCAAATGCTTATCTAGATCTAAGAAATTTACTTGAGTCTGCTTCAAAAAGCTTTGTGACCTAAAAAGACAGCAAATATAAAAAGAACAAGTTCAAAACTTCAAATGAATGAGGTTAAAATGGTCTCTAAGAAATAGATTCTAAATGGAAAAGCAGATTTGTTTAAAAGCCAACTACTGAACAAAACCTAAAAACTATGGATTATGCATTGTGATCAAATGTTACAAATGAATGCTTTCGAGTATAGCAATAGATACAGTTTTTATAATATAGGCTGGGTTTATTAATCATCTGTTATTTTGTACTCAGATTGCTTATAAAATAACTTTTTCTATCTTGAAAAATACCAAAAAGCAGCAAAAATGGACTGAAAACTGCCTGGAGACTTAAATTGGCCTCATCAGCCTAAATTGTGATTTTTATATGCCTAGGCAATGATGAAATCGTCAGAGGTCAGAGCAAGCCACAAAGCCCTAGAGAAGCTATTAACAACTGAGCATTTTCAGATCATGTGGAAATTTTAATTCCGTTTACCAAAGATACGTGCAGAAATGGTTTTCATGATGATTAAGACCTGTAACTGTAAAAATGTAAAATTTATAGCATCATAAAATGGTTTGTATAAAATGCAAATATCCCAGCTGGGTGGCTTGGCCATGGAGGTTGCAGCTGGGTTCATGCCTGAGCTCATTACCATTCCAAGTTCGGCATGGGCATTGGGTTTTTGTTTTCTTTTTTTAATTTTAAAAAAGGACATGTTATTTTTAAGTGGTTTCTTTGATGATTTTCTGAGCATTGTGATGGCCTCTTCAAATGGTGAACAGCTGTGCAAGGCAAACACATAAGCAAAAAGTATGTTAATTTTGGGGGGAAATTAGGGGGAAATTAACATTTTCATATGTTCTTGTGACTATAAGATAACACCTTCAAGTGTTAGTAAATTAATGTTATGTTATCTGGTATGCAAGATGAGTGAGAACTGCTAAGATCACATGTTTATGAACACAAAAGACTGAAGGAGGCATAGAAAAATGCAAAATGAGGGTAAGTGGAAACAGAGAAAATAAAAAGTGGGGGTGAGGTTGGCACTCAAAGGAAAAGGAAAATAGATTATGTGTAGGCATCGATCCCAAAAGCATGGCAAGACTGAACACTGTAACTGGGTCTCCTCAGCAAATTTGAGTATTAGCCCTGAAAACTACTCCCACTGGCCCCACCCTTTAGCCAATCAATAATTAATACATATTTATAGGCACTTCCCAAAAGCTAGCTGTCCAGGAGTGAGGAGGGAACACATAGGTAACTATCTGGGGATACCTGCCCAGTCCCGGCCCCTGTTTGGGAATTACCCCTCCCTTGGCTCCTACGGAAGGGGCAGGCATCGGCAGCCCACGTGTGTCCGTAGCCATCCAGAATTTTGGATTCTATTTCTTGAAACTAAATGAGTCCAGACTTAGACAAAAATATGTGCTATAACCCCTTCTCCAACGAGCTTAGAACCAGTTGAGAGGACAGCATAAGTGAACAACACAAAGCCTTACATTATACCGTCGTCACTGAAGGTGGTGTGTCCCAGTGACAGGATTCGCTGTCAGTCTCTGCTTTATTGAAGGTCGCACAATAAGGATATCTCTTCCACAACTTGTCGTTGTTAAATGCTTATGCAAATATATCAAATATGGTGCCCTCAAAAAAAATAAAATAGAGTTATAGGTGTGCATACGTGGTACGTGTGACAAAAAGGAGAAAGGGTAGGTTTGGGGAAGGTGGTTGTTTGTCTTGTTGTTTTGCTTTGGCTTTGGCTTTTGAGAAAGAGGCCCCAGCCATGTTCAGGCAAGAGGCAGAAGAAGGGAGAAGACACGACCAAACCCAAGCTCTGAAACGCTGTGGGGTACTGCCTCCCGCCACGCACACCCCTATCCCCACGTTCTTGCACTAACTGTTTCCCTCTGCCTTAACACTGGGATATGCAGCCCTTTCTGCAGAAAAGCCAATTCTGGAGAAATAAACATGTTTACGTTTCCCCCTTTCCAATGAAAATTGCAGTATCGTGTACCACAGAAATAAAAATACTAGTTTACAACCTAGATGATCTAACTTTATTTCATGAGAGTATGTCAGAGTGAAAATTGACACTATTTTACTGCAGATATACTAAAATCTGAGTATATATCAAAAGAACTAACATGGAAACAACTTTCAGAGTCCTCCTCCTGAAATTGGATTGTAGACTATAACAGAGCTCAGTGGGTTCCATAAGTAAGGTCACAGTTGTTTGAAACGGTCCCCATTTATACCTGCTGCAGAATTATGCATAGTTGTCCCCACCCTCACCCGCTCCAGTGATCTCAAAGGTGTCCCAGTCTGAATGGTACGGTCATGCTAACCGTGAGGCCCGCAGACTCCACGTTGCTCTTTGCTGACCCAGAACAAGGAGACAAGCTGGCAAAACCCGGCGAGGAAGGGTCTTTGGGCCCTGGAAGCAGCCAACCATATCTTCATCTAGTTATTAAGAAATATTTGTCCTGCGCTTAGGAAGCCTCCAACTGTGCTGGCCAAAGGCACATCAGGAGAATCTGGGCCCTTGAGTCTCTCCAATCTGCAACGGATCAGTGAGCAAAATGGAAAAAGGGGAAAAAATAGAGTAGGGTAAAGAGATTATGAGGGTGGTGAGGTGGGGAGATTCAGGGTACAGGAATAAAGCAGTCAGGGTAGGGACAGTTATCACATTGGACTGTCCTGTATTTCCGAATGGATGACAGTGATTTCCGTGTGCTTCTCAAATTTCGAGGGCCATACAAATCCCCTGGGGATGTTGTGAAACTGGAGATTCTGATTTAGTAGGTGTGTGGGGGGTGGTCGGAGCTCCTGCGTGTCTAACAAGCTCCCCTGGATGCCGATGCTGTTGTTGTTAGACCACACCTGGAGCATCGGGGACCCACAGAGCAGGTGCCCACCTTCCATTTCTGTGTTTTTCTAGATGCCCCATCCCCTGCATTGTGTGAACAGGTGCTCCATAAATATGAGTTGACTAAATGAACTGAGAAAAGTGATGTCACACAGAAGATGTCAGGTTGCATTAATGAATAGCTGAGCTATGATGATTGACTGTGTTAATGGATTCCTGTGCAGAAGCAGGGCCCCATCACAATTACGTTCGTTTGCACTTCCCTATAATAACATTTAAACCATACAGAATTAATTTAGTATTAAATGGGGATGTCATTAGTGCTCCTGAAAGATTTCTTGTCCTGGAATTTTTAATGAATTCATCATGAATTTAAATTTGTTCTATCTACAGCCTCAGGGCTGGCCCTGTGCTTAGAAAATGACCCATCTAGTATAATATGATGAGTGCTGGAATAGGCCATCTGCTCAAAAATACTTCCTCCCCGGACACCAGAGAATTCACCATCAGAGTTTCACTTAATAAATCACAAATAATTTGATTGATAATCAAGTTAATAAATATTTACAAAATGCTGACAACTTGCCAAGAACCGTAGGTTGCAGAAAGATAAGACAGTTTCTGCCTGCAAGAATCTCTCAGCCTGCTGTGAAGATAAGAAATATTTAAAGATGCATTGGTGATATAAGGCTATTTGGTAGGAGCTCTAAACTTTTATGCAAAGGAGTAACTTGCCAGTTCCCTAGGCTTTGCAATCGCTACGGAGTTCCACTGAAGGGAGACATAGAGTATGACAATATAGTTTGTGCCTATAGGGACTTAGGAGTTAGCGATGGGTGCTGTGTGCTAATTGGGTACCATTGGGTGAACTATTTCCCTCTCCAAGCCTGTTTTCTCATCTGCAAAAGAGTAACAGTAACCTCCCTCTCCCTGTATTGACCTGAGATTTATTGAAATAGCATATTCAAAGTGCTTAGGATACTAGACTTTGTACAGTGCCAGGAGTAGACATGAGACAAGTATCAGTTCTCGTACCCTAGTCATCTCCTGGAGTAGAAAAAGCTGTGAGCACCACTGCTTCCTTCATCAAACACTCACCAAGCATTCACTGAGTGCCAGAGATCGGGTCAGATGCTAGGGACAAGGCGACAAATAGAAGCAGAGTCCTGTCTTCACACAGAGAAGTAAAGGCTCACAGCACAGCCTGCTCAGCGCCGGGACAAGTGTCAGGGCAGGACCCTATGGGACAGGCTGGACCCTAGTGGGAGGGTCAGAGAAGCTTCCCTGGGAG
>RJWJ010046190.1:0-11462 GCA_004363605.1 Indri indri | reverse complement strand
TCAGAGAGGACATGACGACAGAAGCGGAGGTCAGAGAGAGACAGACAGATCTGAAGATGTTATGCTGCAGGTTTTGAAGATGGAGGAAGGAGCCACAGCCAAAGAATATGTGAAGCCTCTAGCACCTGGAAAAGACAAAAACAGATTCTCCTGCAGAGCCTCCAGGAAAAACCGGACCTGCTGGCACTTTGACTTTAACCATATGGGACCCATTTTCAGACGTCTGGCCTCCAGAATTGTAAGATAATAAATCTATGTTGTTTTAAGCCATAAGCTTGCAATAATTTGTCATAACAGCAACAGAAAACTAACACAAACCTATTTGTGGAAATTAGTCCCTGCCTTCAGCTCATAAAGCAGGACTCTCGGAACATTACTGAGGATTTGGGGAGGTTGAGCGAGGAGTTTACATTTCAGAATAATTAACATTATGGACATCTTTGCTTTGAAAAATACATATTCTTTTTTTCTCTCTCTTTCTCTCATACTCTTCCCCCTTCCCTCAAATTTCTGTTTATTTCTGATAAATAGAAGTTAGGCTTTTGTTTGTTTGTTTGTTTATATCCTAGTCATGCCCTGAAGATCTCACCTTCCAGGTCAGATGATTTTATCAATGCATTTCCTCAATGACATCAAAAGAACTCTGATGCCAGCTGTTAAGTAATAGTTTATTATACTCCACTGTATAAGTATATGAAAACAGATATCATATATATCATTTTTACCTCTGCAGTTTCTTTCTCATGGTAGATGTTCAGTAGATTTTTCTTTAAATTTACTTGATCAGAAATGTTATAACCTGAATTTGACATGTAAGTTTTAGCCTCATAAGTAGTTACATAACTTTTACATTCTCCATTTGCTAAAGGCTCCTGGAATCGCCTTTGAATTTCCTATCAGAGAGAGGTCAATGGATCTAAATGTAGTAGGACATTATTTTTATTTGGTTTTCTTTAATGAATTACAGGCAACCACACCAAATGCTCTCTGTGACTTATATGTCACATATGTTTGCACATATTTTTTATCTATGCTTTCTTTGTTTTTCTCACAATATGGAATGAACACAGGTCTCCGAATTAGAATTATGACAATGATCTAGGTTTTCATAGGAAGAGATACACCAGAGACCAAAGAATTACATTAAAGTGTACCAACCAACAGGTCTAGGAATACAGACAGCTAGAAAGCCAACAGCAAAGGAGGTGGCTAAAAATCAAGCAAAAACCTTGACAAAGGAGTACCCATAATACCACAGAATACTATTATCAAGACTTGTTTCTTAACTCCTTAGAAAGTTAATAGCAAGATCACTGAATGTCATCAAAATAAGTCAAGTCTAGGCTGCCTGGAGTTTTTCTCATCTTTTGTGTTTAGAAGAAAAGTAGATAATTGGTTTGACGAGAGGGAACCAAAAGTGTGATATCAACTGCCCTATAAAGGAATTTACTTCATAAATGTCATGTTCCAACCCAAGATAAAGAAACTATGGCCTATAAGCCAAAGTCTGCATTTGATTTTATATTACCTGAGTGGGAACATCCTATACTCAGAAAAGAATGGTTTCTGGTATTTGATGTTAACATGTCCCATTCAGAACAGAGTTTCATTTTTGAGATTTAAAGATTGGAATAGTTGATGTGTAATTAATAATGGTTAATTATTATAGATAATCAAAATTTCAAAGGGCAGAGATAAAATTAGATCATTTACTTAAAAACCCATAGCTCAAGTAAATGATAGACTGTGACTAAAAAAATTATTTATTTTGAACTCACTTCCACAGCAGAGGGCTCAAATTACTTTTTCAAAATCCTTGCCTAAAGAAGTAGGAAATCTCAAGTCTCCCCCATCTCCTTACATTTAAGCTCAGGAGATACAATATAGAAACATGAGATTATTATTAAAAGAAAAGAAAAGAAAAGCCAGTAACATCAGATAATATTCAACAAATGACAGTAGTTCAAATGCTCCCAAATGAACAAACCTCAATATTGCACATCGTTTTTGTTGTTGTTTTTTTTTTTTTAAGAGATGGTGTCTCACTATGTTGCCCAGGCTGAGGTGCAGTGGCCATTCACAGGAGCAATCATAGCTCCGTGCAACCTCAAACTTTGGGCTCAAGCAACCTCCCACCTCATTCTTCCAAGTTGCTGGGACTGCAAGGGATGCCACATATTATTTCTGAATGAAAGTTTATCTTACAGTACAGTCCCACTCTCAGTTACAGAGCTCTCAACTGTAACTCTCCTGAGTAATCACATTCCTGTGGCTCTCACAACCTTTTGTTGACATAAGCTCTCAAAAGGTGTTTTGTCCTGGTCAACAGGGTGACAGGCAAAAAATGAAAGAAGAAAGAAAAAAAATGATGTTTTGTTTTATTTGGTTTATTTGTCTTCCACTAGGTCCTTATCTACTGTCTCCTATATTTTCCTCTGCTGGAAAAGCAGATATTAATATCACCAGATGTAATTCCAAGTGTGTCACTGAGGAGCATTTCACTGTAACATCCCACAATTTGCTAATTTGCTTTGCTTTTAATAGACATTTGAGCTCTTTCTAGGTTTTAGCTATTGCAAATAATGCTGCTATTAACATTTGTGTATATGTCTTTGAGTGGCTATCTGCTTTTATTTCCCTCTCTCTCTTTTTCTTTTTTAGAGACTGTGTCTTGGTATACTGCCCAAGGATGGAATGCAGTGGCTATTCAGAGGCCTGATCATCATGCATTGCAGCCCCAAACTCCAGTGCTCAAGCAATCCTCTGACCTTAGTCTCCTGAGTAGCTGGGACTATAGGCTCACTCCACTGTGCCTGGCTATTTCTCTTGAGTAAATATCTAGAGATGAAATGGTTGGATCCTATGGAAGATGTATGTTTACCTTCTTAAGAAACTGTCAAACTGTTGTTAGAAATGGTTGTATCATGTTATATTACCATCAATAGTGGATGAGAATTCTATTTCCTAAACATCTTCACTAAAATCAGTCTTTTTAATTTTAGTCATTCTAGTAGGTATGTAATGGGATCAGATTTTGGTTTTAATTTGCCTTTCCCTAATTACTAATGATGCTGAGCATTTTTCATGTGCTTGTCTGTCATTTGTATATCTTCTTTAATGAAGTGTCCAAATATTTTTGTTCATTTTTGTGGGTTGTTTTCTTACTATTGAGTTTGAAAGCTCTTTATATATTCTGGCTATACGCCATTTATCAAATACATGATTTGAAAATAAGTAAAAAAGTAGAACAGAGGATACTAGATGCTGGGAAAGGTATGGGCAAAGGGGGGATAGGGAGAGATTTGTTACAGGATACAAAATTATAGTAAGATGGAGGAATAAGTTCTAGTGTTCTATACCACTATAGGACGATTATAGTTAACAATAATATGTTATATAGTTTCAAATAGCTAGAAGGAGAATCTTTAATGTTCTCAACACAAAGAAATGATAAATGTTTGAGATGATGGAAATGCTAATTGCCCTTATCTGATCACTATATAGTATCCATGTCAAAACATCACTATATACTTCATGAATATGTACAATTATTACTTGTCAATTAAAAATATAATAAAAACAATCTTTAAAAAAAGAAAATATATTTTCTACCCAATGTATGGTTTGTCTTTCATTGTCTAAGTGGTGTCTTCTGTAGAGCAAAAGTTATTAATTTTGAAGAAGTCCAATTTATCAATTTATTTGTTAATGGATGGCAATTTTGGTGTGATATCCACCCTAACTTAATGTATCTACTATGTACTTAAAGTATCACCTAACTTAATGTTATCTACTGTGTTTTTCTCTGCCTACTGAGGTAAATCATATGACTTTTCTTCTTTAGTTTGTTAATGTGGTGAATTACATTGATTGATTTTAAATGTTAAATCAATCTTGCATTCTTGTAATAAATCCAATTTGGTCATCATGTATTATCTTTTTTACATACTTTTTAGTAGATTTGCAAAAATTTTTGTTTGGAAATATTTTATCTGTGTTTATGAGGCATAGTAATCTATAGTTTTCTTTGTTCGTGATGTCTTTTGTTTGATTATAAGAGTGCTTTTGGTTTCATAGAATGAATTAGGAAGCATTCCCTCCTTTTCAATTTTCTGCAAGAGTTTGTGGAGAATTGGTATTATTTCTTCCTTAAATGTTTGGTGGAATTCACCAGTGAAGGCATCTGGGACTGAAGTTTTCATTGTAAGAAGGGTGTTAACTACAAATTCTATTTCGTTCATAGATGTAGGTCCATTCAGTTTACCTATTTATTTTTTAGTGAGCTTGGTGGTTTGTGTCTTTGAAAAAATGTATTAATTTAATCTAAGTTGCCTAATTTATTGGCATAATATTATCCATAACTGTTAAGTCAGAAACTGTCAAAGATCAGAGAGCTCTTACCCTACTTGTAGGCTAACAGTTTAGCCTACTGTGGTTATATAGATACATAGATACATGTCTTGACAGAAGAAATGAGGTTTTCTGGGTAAGAAAAACAATTTATTACTTACAGCAAAAACAGCCAGAACAACTTTTTAGTGCCGGTTTCCCAGGCCCAGTTTCCATGGAGCAACATGAGTGAGAGCCAGATATTACTTATACGTGTAGCAGGGATGCATCTATGCATCTAAGGAGAAGAATTCCAAAACTACGAGACTTGGAGCTTATGTAGAGGCTCCTGACACATATGCCCATTCTCCCTTCTGGAGAGAAAAAGACAGAGTGCATTTTATTGTGAAATGTAAACAAATTCTCTCCAGGGAAGACAGGGAAAGATCTCTGTTATCTTGGAGTGTAAGCAAATGTCTCCGAAGGAGTCAAATCTCTAAATCTCCAGCTTTCAAGGCCTTTGCTATGCAAATGTGCTCCCTTGCTTTGAAGAACTGAATCACAAAGAAACATGAAAATGTTCATGCAGAATTTCTGCCAACACCAAATATCATATATTCTATTATAAACACAATCAACTGTCCTCTGAAATCCATTTGGCTACTACATCAAGAGGCAATGCAATGAGACCACTATTACCTAGAGAATGTCCAGGTCTCCTGTAATTTTATTAGAGGAATCTAATTCAGAAATACAGATTCATTCCATCTTGTGGCTCTGCAACCCCTGGGGCCTTGTCATCATCTTTACAGTCTAGGATAAGACTCCACATCCAGAAGAAATAGAACATAGGAAAAGCCTAGTTTCCATCTTAAAGGTCTGTGATAGCCACCCTCAAAGATGTATCCCCACCCACCCACCCAATGAATACACCTCCTGATATCCATACCCCTTGTGTAGTACTTTCCCACATTGAATAAAGCTGACCTGTGTAAACAATATGATATTGTGACAATGATGGCATATGAATTTTGAAGCCAGGTTGCAAAAGATAGTGCAGCTTCTGCCTTGTTCTCTTAGGTCACTTGCTATGAGAAAGACAGCTGCCATGTTATGAGAACACTCAAGTAGTCTTTTCAGGAGGTCCATGTGGTGAAGAGCTGAGGTATCCTGCCAAAGATCAAGTGCATGAGTAATTTTGGAAGTGGAACCTCCAGCCCCAGCCAAGCCTTCAGATAACTGTAACCCCACCGCCATCTTGACTGAAACCTCATGAAAGACCCTGATCTAGAACCTCACAGCAAAATCAATTCTGAATTTGCAACCCCATAGAAACTGTGTGAAATAATAAATGTTTATTATTCTTTTAGGCTATAATTGGTTATGCAGCAAGAGATAATTAACATAATGGTATGCATTGCTTCCACTCACATTTCATTAGTAAGAATTTACTTTGACTGGAGATGACCAAGAGATTGTAAGAAATGTAGTCTAGCCATATACCCAGTAAGAAAGGGAGAACAGCTTTTGGTGGAGAGCTGGTATTTTCTGTAAAACATATTGTAATGTCTGGACATTATATGACCTATGCCTCAGTTTCTCCAACTATATTACAGAAAAGGAAGCCCAAATTTCAGTGACAACTAGCCATTTCTGCCATAGGTGACTTGTGTGGAATGCCCACACTCGAACCAAAGAATAGAGGTTAGGAAGGAGGATTAAATTCTACTAGTATCATGGCCATCGTGGTACACGAATGGATAGAGAAAGCAGTTCTCAGAAGATATGTGTAGAGGGATACTAAGTAGACAATTCCATAGATGCATAATTCATTGTTCAATAAATATCTGTAGAATTAATGAATAATTAAATTGGACTTCCCTACAAAGAAAGGTCTATGATATAAAACTGTTAATGAACATGAGATAGATCTATATGTCTTGACATGAAAAGAAGTTTGTGCTAGACTGTTAAGTGATAAACACAGATTATAGAATTGTCTGTATAAAATGACCTTACTTATAAACCCAAATGAATATTAATATATTTGCATGAAAAAGTTTTAAAAAAAATGTACTTCAAATGTTAACAACGGTTGCCTCTGAGGACATTCATTTTCTCTTTATATATTTTTTGGTCATTGTTTGAATTTTTTACTGTCTATTTTATATACACTGCATTACTTAAATTATTTACAATAAATATCCATTATTTTTATAGTAATATGTAGAAATAAAAAGCCAAAAAGGCAATAAAAATAAATATACTTTGGGAAAAAAAATTCTCTCTCTAAAATGCTTCACAAATCTCCTTTTCTCCAATGCATACTACTTCTCTAGTTCAGGCCTTTGTCATTTATTATCCAGACTAGAATTCAGCAAACCTTTCCTATAAAGGGCCATATCATAAATATATTATGCATCTCTTTCATAACTACTCAATTCTGCTGTTATATCTTGAAAGCAGCCATGAACAGTACCTAAACTAATGGGTATGCCTCCGCTCCAATGTAACTTTTTTTTACTAAAACAGGTGGTGGGCCAGCCCCTGAGCCAGCCACTGTTTGCTGACCCTTCAATTAGACTACTAAAGCCTCCCAATTATTTCTCTGCCTCCAATTCCTTTCCTCTCTCTTTCTTGTATCTTAACTTTTCCTACATTTGTCATCTAATTTCTTCACAATGTTTTTGCTTAAATCTTTCCAGTCTGGAAAATTCTTAAATTTCTGGTGACTTCAAGATTATGTTTTAAGACCCTGAATAGTCTTCATCACCAAAATGATTGCTGTCTCTTCAATGCTTCCACATTCTTTGCACATATCTTGATTAGCACCTTCTATAATAACGATTTCCATATATGCTTCCTAGTTAGACATGAGGGTGAGACTACACTTTTGAATTTCTGGAATCTAACAGAAGACAGAGCAGAGTTGGCATTCAGAAATATTTGCTGAGTGAATAAACAGAGAGAGCGGTATCCCTTTGGCCTTTTAGGCTTCCAAATTAGGTGCTGAAAATTGCTCTTCCCCAGAGTTCTCATGTTCTTTACAATCAGAGCAATCAATATCTGGCAGCTTGGATCTTTCTTTCTTTCTTTTCATATTTCTGCATGATTTAATGCCCACAGCAAATGAGATCATATAGCTAACATCAACTTTTTGAATCTCATTTGTCATCTGATCGAAAACAATACTCTAAGCGTTTACAAGTAATGTCATTCAGGGGATAGTTCATACTTGTTCTCTGGTCCTATTTATAAGGATTTTCCCCTAACCCAGGTTTACTAGAGGGTGAGCCACTTGACTATGGGAAGTTTATTTTTGAAACGCTAAGAAATATTTAGTGCATAAGTGAATCACTCCCTAGGGCACAACCTGCAAGCTCAGAATATGTCCCAACTATGCTTGGGACTATTTCACAGGGCTTGTACATAGAAGAAATCTTACCTTACATAAAATGATTAGTTACCTTATATCAAAAACCAGTTATTGGCCGGGTGCGGTGGCTCATGCCTGTAATCCTAGCACTCTGGGATGCCGAGGTGGGTGGATTCTTTGAGCTGAGGAGTTTGAGACCAGCCTGAGCAAGAGCGGGACCCCATCTCTACTAAAAATAGAAAGAAATTAGCTATACAACTAAAAACATATAGAAAAAATTAGCCAGACGTGGTGGCACATGCCTGTAGTCCCAGCTACTTGGGAGGCTGAGGCACTAGGATTGCTTGAACCCAGGAGTTTGAGGTTGCTGTGAGCTAGGCTGATGCCATGGCACTCTAGCCTGGGCAACAGAGTGAGACTCTGTCTCAAAAAAAAAAAAAAAACAATTATGGGCCCACTATATGTTAGAAAGAACCTCCATTTACATTATATTCTTCAATTTAATCCTTCCTTCTCCCTGTAGGTGGCTATTATCACTAACCTGAAATGAGGAAACTGAGGCTCAGGGATGTTAAGTATTTCGTCCAGTGTCATAATGAACAAGGGGGTACAGCTGCACCTCAAACTCAGTTCTTAAGATTTCAAATCCCATATTCTTTCCTCATATATGGTTTACCTTCATCTCTCTTGATTCTTAACATTTGTAGAAAGCTATTTCTATATCATTTATAACTAGTTATTGAACTATTCTGTCCAATGTCATAATAAACAAGGGGCTACAGCTGTACCTCAAACTCTGTTCTTAAGATTTCAAATCCTGTATTCTTTCCTCACACATGGTTTACCTTTATCTTCCCTTGATTCTTAACATTTGTAGAAAGCCATTTCTATATCATTTGTAATTAGTTATTAAACTATTCTGTCAAGTCCTAGAATTTTTTTGTACCTGACTTTCTGCTAAACAATATGGTTAATTTTGCAAACCATTGTTAAAAGGGGTTCAAAGATTTGGTTGTTGAACATTTTAAACATATTTAGAACTGATAATTAAAAATTGCAAGTACCACTACATACAGAGCTTTGTTGGGCTGTCCTTGGGTTTTGACTGGCAGTCAGATAGATCAGACTGAGAAGACCTGCATCTGAAAACTGAATAAACATCCATCCATAGGAAAGGCAGGTGAGTGGGCTAGACCTGCGTAGCCCCCACATTGCCAGCAAAGGTCAATGTTAGTTATGATAGTAGGAAAACTCAACGAGAGATGAGATCTCCAGTAGATGTACAAAACATAATAACAGAAGAACCAGAGGTCTATGCAGCATTCAAAAGATCCAGCCACTGATAATAAAAATCTGTTGTAGGGGAAGGACTAAACGGAGAGAAAAATAAGAAAGAAGCTCAGCTCCGTAGGAGATAGCATACCCTGTCTTAGAAACACGGCAGACACTCAGGCACGGGGAACCTGACAACATATCAGGGACAAGAACTGGGATGCAAAGTCAAAGTGATACCAGCTAACTTGATGACTTAGGGCCCCTCCCATTCCCTCTGCCCAAAAGCCAAAGTATTCCAAGCAGTCACATAGGTCAAAATCTATGGATGGTGGATACAATCCTCCAGCTATAAAGAGACAGGAAAAACAAGAAGAGATTACAATACCCATCTTTATGAATATCTCTTCCGGAGTTCCCATATCCTTACATATGTCTCTCTATCTCACCCCTTTCCTGCCTGCCTCCTGTTTGCTTTGTTTCATTTTGTTTTTGCTCCTCACTGTTCAAAGGCTTTATATAACCAAAGTATACTTTGAGGTGTTTTTTTTAATTATTAAGTAATGTTTATTTTTTTTGTTCTGAATTTTTAAAATAATTGAATATATTTCACTACAAAAAGAATAGGCTATTTAAATTTTTTTTCCTTTAGGTCAATAACCCTCTGTAGAAAACCTAACCTTGCTTTATTATTTTTAATAACAAAATAAAACTCTGCTTTATATTATTCATTAGACTGAAAATAGCAATTAATCCAAACTGTGTGCATTGATTTAATGGTTTTATAAAAATCTTTACACTACAAAAAAGTTAAGAGTATGCATGTCTCCTAAACATTCATGAATGATGAAACACCAATTATTGTGCATTCTCTTGATGAAATATTATACACTGATTAAAATGATATTTTAAAATGCCAAGAAGCTGGTAAACAAAAGCTTATATTAAAGAATAAAAATCTGAACCCTTGGTTTCAACAAGGTAAAATTTTTGTAGTTATCTGGGCAAAAATGTTAAGAAAATATAGAGAAAAAAATATGGTTCACAGGAAGGCAGAAAGACAGATGAATGATGGATTATATTTTATTTTTGGTATTATAATGTTACTTGGGCAATTAATCATATTTCTTAAAATGAAATGTATATTCCACACATATGTTCTTTTTTTATATTTTAATGTATTGAGATGGGTGTGTAAGCTCACAGAACCCATAGTCAATTTCACATAGCCACTACCCTAAAAATACTCAGCTGCTCAGCTGTGGTACTTTTAAAATAAAGCTTTTCAAAGAATCTAGTATATTTGGAAAATGAAGTTATAACTTTATGTACCTAAAATAAAAACAGTCCATCCATGATAGGCATAATAAAGGAAGGCATCATTCAAAATAATTAGATTAGAATAGAGTGAGTTCCAGGTAAATCTCTAATTATCCCTGTTTCCCAAGTCCGCCCTTCCCCATCCTCCTGAAATTGCAAAGAATCATTGTTGCATTTGGAGTCTGAAATTTGTCTCTCATCCTCAGACATGAGTATTCCTACAGAGAGCAAAAGATTAACTTTTTGCCCTTCCACTGCTTTCTGATATGTCATTTCTGGTTTCTAATTTGAATGCACTTAAGTCCTGAACAAAATTAAATTCTCATTATGTATTCACTCACCTTTTATTACTTAAAAGTAGTTTTCCTTTCCTTGAGTTTATAGTAGCAGTCTGATAAATTACATGTGCAATTTCATTGAATTAATACACATTTAATGGACACATTCAGATATGATTATTTTACTATTCATAATACATAATTTGTTTCCTTTGAGAAAACGTTTATTCTTCCAACAAATAACTTCAATAAAATACAATACCATAAGATCGAATATGTGGATAGACTCTTCATTATAAGGAAATAAAAATGCTTATTAAATATATGAACTTTTCCCATAAGAACTTCTTAAACATTAGTTCTAAAAAGATAGTGTAAGAGGCATTTTTATAATAGTATTAAAATTTGTGGCAGCTTAAACTGAAATAAGATTCTAATATGAAAATGGCTACTTTTTATTGTTTATATCTTCAGATTCATTGCCACTATATTGTTTTGGCTGCTAGCTATGCCTAGTTTTCATTTGTTTTGTTGTTGTTGTTTTTTTAATCTTATGGCAAAATACAAAGTACTGTTGTTGTTGTTGTTTTAAATAACATTAAAAATGTTTACTTTAACCATACTAGAAGAAAATTGAATTTTAATGAACATAAATTTGGGGTGGTGACTCTAAGACAGGAACATATCAGCAATAGCAAAGAGGCAAGAAGACTGGAGCAAAGTGAGGGAGGAAGCAGGTAAGTGTAGGCGGTAAAGTCAAAAGATAACCAAGGAGCAAGACATAGGGCTGTAGAGGTCTTTGGATTTTATTATACATATAATAGGAAGCCATTGGGGGGGTTGGAGCAGGATATGACATGATCTTACTTATGTTTTCAAATGCTCGC
>RJWJ010046189.1:0-11473 GCA_004363605.1 Indri indri | reverse complement strand
AAATCATAGGATTCACATGCATATTTTATTACACTGTAAGAAATAATTTTTCAATCTGACCCTGATCCTTCTGTGTACTTTGAAGTCTGCAAATCAGCAGTATAGCCTATAAGTTTAAAGAAATTTAGAAAGAATTGTGAAGTTAAAAGGTACTTTTGATGTTTGTTCTTTTTTTCCCATCACAAGGGCATTCGATACAACTGAAGAAAAGCAGAAAATGTTAATGCCCAAGAAATTTCCATAGCAGACACATTCATTTAACCCTTTATGACCACTGCCTGTCATAGGTCGAAGGTTAACACAAGCTGTCAGTGTTCTAAGTTCCCAGGCCCTGTAACCCTCCCCCATCTTTTTAACAACTCTCAATACTATCACTGAGCCTCCTTCCCACATACTGTCACAATCATCCCCTAACTTCTCTTCCTGCCTTGTCCTCCTCATTTTACACAGTGTTTCTGGCTGAATCTTCTGAAGTGCAGCTCAGATCACAGTGCTCCCTGCTCAAAAACCTTCAGCGGCTCCCCTTTATCTGCCAAAGGAAATTTATATGATCTGACTCTCAAGGCCTTTTATAATATGGCCCCAACTACCTTTCCAATTTATTCCCCATGGTTCCTACACACCAACCTTAATTGCAGGTCAGACTGAACTCCTTGCTATTTGCCACCTCACAACTTTTCCCTTTGTTGACTTTGCTTACAGCAAAGTTGATGTAGACATAGACCTGACGGCTGTACTGCCTGAGTTTGAATCCCAGATTGACTTCTTACTAGCTGTGTGGCTTTAGGCAAGTCATTTAACCTCTCTGTGCCTCCATTTCCTCAATTCCTCAATTTCATCATATGTAAAATGGCAACAGTATCCATCTTACAGACATGTTAGGAGGAACACTTGAGTTAACAAAGCATATGCTATGAGTTTAGAACAGTGCCTGATAAACAGTGAATAAATAAGGATAGCTATTGCTATTGTTACCATTATTGTTTTCCTCCTAAAATCTCAAATCCTTACCATCACTGCCCTCTCACTCTCAAATGTGAATGCTTTTCTCCTCCTATCTCAGTGTTCAAACTCAACCTTCAAAATCCAGCTCAAATGAGACCTTCTCCATGATTTATCTCAACTGCTCTTAAGGAATGCCTAGCAGTTTAGTAGAAAATGAAAATAAAATAACTTGCTAAAGTATGTGATTAGCACTGACCATCATGTATTATAAATGCCTGATTACAGGTCTTCGTCCTCCACTGAACTTTAACTCTGTGAGGGCAGCCACAGCTGTACCCCCAGCACTAGCACAACACCTCTCCCCAGCATTCCTAAACAAATATCCATTTATGAATAAATAAATGAAAGTTGAACTGCTCTAGCATCATATTTGCACTTACTCTATGTCTGCTTTATCATTATATTAAGCAGTTAAATTATATTAATAGCATTAATGCTTAATATATTAAGCATTATATATATGTAATACACACACAGAGATTATTAACATGCTGTATTAATCAAGGTAAGATCCAACATCTGACTTATCTTTATATTCCCAGCTACGAGCACAGACTCATATACAGTACATGCTTAATTTAAAGAGAAGAGGACAGGGAGGAAGGAGAGAATATGTCAAACACTAGTGCTAATGTATTGCATGAAGAATTTCCCTTTTGCTGATTCCCACTGTCAGAATGCATCCATCCAGACCAACAGAAAATTCATTATGCCATAAAAATCAACTTTGTTATGCAAGATTGATCCAGATTCCAAAGCATATGACAGCCATGTTGCCAAAGGTTGTTGTTTTTTGTTTGTTTGTTTGTTTTTTGTTTGTTTTTTTTTTACAAACTCCTATCCCAATTTAATATCCCCTTATAAAAAGAAAAAGGGGTGTAGGGGGTATGTCTCCATAGAGTGGGAAAACTTTCAAGAAGTTTTTTTCTGTTCCATTACCTTATGGGCAAATCTTATGGTTTATGTCAGTCCTGTTGCTCAAGGTTAGAGCAGGGATTTCTCTCTTTCCCCCATCCCCACTGTGAAATTCAAGCATCCTGCTCACTCCTTCATCTGGAATGCTTCTGGGAGTCCGCTAAGCAAGCTTGTTCTTAGGTCCCCAAAACTCAGAGAAGACTAGGCTAGCAAGGAGAATGGTGTGGGAGAGAAGGCTCCACAGTTCTACTCTGTCCAGAATCCCTCTCCCCAGCATAAATGATCCTGTGATATTGCTTCCCCTTCCAGATATTATTACAAAGTCAGAAGGCAGAGGCTGAGAATATACCCAAGAGCTTCCAACAGAGTTTTCAGATCACAGCCTCCTCAGGGACTCCAAGAACAAACAGTTCGTCCTGCCAGACATAGCCAAGAGGATGTTCAAGGAAGGCAAGAAAGAAATGTGTTGCTTGTTTTAACATTAATACCTGACATGTAGCCAAAGCATCATAAGGAAAAGTGGTGGAGGATTTCAAGAATATGTCTGCAATGAAAATTGGCAGATAGCAAGCATTATAGTGACAATGAGCATAGAATATGGAGCCAAGCAGACCTGGACACAACCCAACTCTGCCTCTTACCCACTATATGATCTCTGGCATTTTGCCTAAATCCTGTTAGCCTCCATGAGGACACAGTAAACACTAAATAAATGATAGCTACCAATGAGAAGATCAATGTAAAGCAATGATTCTTGGAAGACAGCTGTCCACAAGCCATAAAATTTTATTCTTGCCAATGAGGATTTGTTGTTGTTGTTGTTGTTGTTGTTGTTGTTTATTCTGCCCATTCTTTAAATATTTTGATTCACTCATCAAGTATTTACTCAAGTGAATTAGTCAAATATAAAAAATTTCTAAACAACAAAACATAGTATAGAGATTCAAAATAATATCTGATATTTGAATGAGTATTTCTAAAGATAGTACAGGTGAATCTTTATGGAAAAATTAACAATTTTAATAAAATTATCTCTAAAATTACTAATTTTCCATTGCCTTCTGTTACAAAGGGCTGAGGGTAGGAGGAATAATATGCTAGTCTGGAATTTTTTGTCTAAGGCTCTTAAAATGCCAGTCATGTGTGGAGCAAGATGGCCAAATAGAAACCTCCAGTGATCATCCCTCCACACAAACACCACATTCAATAACTATCTACACGGAATGCAGCACAGGGCAGAATTCAGCTGGCACACATGGAGGGAGCATTTATACAAGTCCCACCAGAAGGAAATCCTCTGCCTCAAAACCTGAGTTCTGGCTAGCCCCACCACTGGCTGAAAAAAGCAGCCTGAGGCCTAGAATAAATTCATAAGAGAGTCAGGATTCAGATGCCATAGTCCTTGGGCAATTCCTGTGGCTGTGCTGGTTCAAAGGCAGTGGACTTGGGGTGCATGTGACCCAGTGAGGCACCAGCAGCTATGACCAGGCCAGTGGCTCACAACCATAGGCAGTGCAGCTCAGAAGAGTCTTATTCTACTTGGGGGAAGGATAGGGAAGAGTTCAGAGGACTTTGTTGTGAAACTTGGGTACCAGCTCAGCCACAGTAAAATAAAGTAGCAGTGAGACTCCTAAAACCCTTCAGTACAGGCCTTAGTTCCTAGATGGCATTTCTAGGCCCACGCTAGGCAAGAAGGGAACCCTCTTCCCTGAAGGGAAAGACCCAATTCTGTCAGGATTTAACACTTGCTGACTTAAGAACACTTGGGCTTGGAATAAACATCAGAGGTAGCCAGGCAACAATCACCACTGGCTTTGGGTGAGACTGAGCTAGCTTCAGGTGTGACCTGGCACAATCCTAGCTGCAGTGGCCACAAGGGAATGCCCATATCACTCCTCCCCCAACTCCAGCAGCCAAGCACAGAGAGTGAGAAAGAGAGAGACTATGCATGATAATCCAGGGAATTCACCCTGATCTCACCAAAGTCCACCACGGCAATACCACCAGGAGTCTGCAAGAGTCACAACATTACTGGGCTTAGGTTGTTGCCCCCAGTGCTGATGTAGCTGAAGTGACCAAAGATTTAGATCACAACGCTCACGTCTGTTTGAATATCTGGAAAGTCTTATCAAGAAGGATGGGTTCGAACAAGCCCAGACTGTGAAGATTAAAATAAATACCTAACTCTTCGATGCCCAGACATCGATGAACATCAACAAGCATCAAGAACATACGGGAAAACATGACCTCACCAAACGAATTAAAAAGATACCACTGACCAATCCTGGAGTGATGGAAATTTGTGACCTTTCAGACAAAAAATTAAAAATAGCTGCCCACAATAAGGGGAAACATGACACAGGCATACGCTGCTGTTAGGTGTGTAATTTGGCACAGCCTTCTCTGTGGAAGCATTTTGAATTTGTATTTATCAAAATTACAAATGTACACATCCTTAACCCAGGAATTCTGCTTCTAGTTATATATCCTACAGAAAAACGGGCTTCATTGTGACATAATGTAGTACATAGATAATTGTTATAATGCTTGATTATAATCCATAAAGATTTTAATCACCCCAAATGACTATTACCAGAAGACAGATTAAACAAAGTATTATATATCCATAAAATACAATACTATTCAATTGTTAAGAAGAATGAGCCAATTCTATATATATTATAAAATAATATGAATAGTCCTCAAGATATAAGTAAAAAAGGCAGGAGAAAATGATGTCCATAATATACATAATTGTGTGCAGGAAAATAATGATAGTAAATATGTAGGATATTTGTGAAAGTATATCCAAGTAACTGCTATAAGTGATTGTCTTAGGAGAATACACTGGATGGGGCACAGGAGGGAAGAGAAGATGTGCTTCTTATTGTTTCTGCTGTATAACTTTTGTATCTTATGCCATGTTTATGTAATAGCTTTTCTAAAAATATAAAAATGTGAAAAAATAACATTGAGCTAGAAAAAGCTCAATGAACTTTAAGTCAACACATAGAAAGAATTCAGAGGGCTACTGGAGAAATTAATCAAAGAGGTTGAAATAATTTAAAAAATCAGGCAGAAATTCTCGAGCTTAAGAATTCAATTGACAAACTGAGAACTGCATCAGAATCTCTCGATAGCAGAATAAAAAATCAGTGAGCTTGAAGACAGCCTATTTGAAAATATACAGAAGAGAAAAAAGAATAAAAAAGAATTAAGCATATCTACAAAATCTAGACAATAGCCTCAAAAGGGCAAATCTAAGAATTATTGGCCTTAAAGAGGAGGTAGACAGATTGGCGTGTAGTAATTTTATTCAAAGAAATAATAACAGAGACCTTTCCAAACCTAGAGAAACATGAAAATAAAAAGTCTCCCATTAAAGAAAAGCCCAGGACCTGATGGCTTTACCTGCTAAATTCTACCAAGCATTCAAAGA
Source organism: Indri indri (assembly GCA_004363605.1). Taxonomy (NCBI): domain Eukaryota; kingdom Metazoa; phylum Chordata; class Mammalia; order Primates; family Indriidae; genus Indri; species Indri indri. The sequence continues at coordinate 6,114 of RJWJ010046189.1, read as the reverse complement.
ACTAATACTTATTCTATTTAAACTATTCCAAAAAATTGAGGAGGAAGGAATGCTCCCAAACTCATCCTAGGAAACCTGTATCACCCTAATACCAAAACCAGACAAAAACACAAAAACAAAAAAAAGAAAATTATAGGGCAATATCTCTGATGAACATAGATGCAAAATTCCTCAACAAAATACTAGCAAACCATATTCAATAACACGCTGAAAAAAATATTCATTATGATCAAGTGGGATTCATCCCAGGAATGCAAGGATGGTTTAACATATGCAAATCAATCAATGTGATACATCATATCAACAGAATAAAGGACAAATACCATGTTATCATTTCGGTTGATGCTGAAAAAGCATTCAATAGGATTCGACATCCCTTCGTGATACAAACTCTCAAAAAACTGAGTATAGAAGGAACTTACATCAACATGATAAAAGCCATATATGACAGACCCATAGCAAGTATCATACTGAAGGGGGAAACACTAAAAGCTTTTCCTCTAAGATCTGGAAAAAGACAAGGATGCCCACTTTCACCACTGTTATTCAACACAGTGTTGGAAGTTCTAGCTAGAGCAATCCAACGTGTGACAGAAATAAAGAGCATCTAAATTAGAAAGGAAGAAGTCAAATTATTCTTATTTGCTGTAATATGATCTTACATCTAGAGAAACCTAAAGACTCCACCAAAAAAACCCTTAAAACTGATAAACAAATTCAATAAAGTTGCAGGATGCAAAATCAACACACAAAAATCAGTCACATTTCTATATGCCAACAGTAAACAATCTGAAAAAGAAACCAAGAAAGTAATCCCATTTACAATAACTACAAATAAAACAAAACAACCAGGAATAAACATGACCAAAAAAGTGAAAGATCTATGATAAAAACTATAAAACATTGGTGAAAGAAATTGAAGAGGACACAAAAAAATGGAAAGATATTCCATGTTCGTGGATTGGAAGAATCAATATTGCCAAAATGTCCATAGTACCCAAAGCATTCTACACATTCAATGCAATCCCCATGAAAATACCCATGACATTGTTCACAGAAATAGAAAAAATAATCCTAAAATGTATACAGAACCATGAAATACCCAAATAGCCAAAGCCATCCCAACCAAAAAGAAGAAAACTGGAAGAATCACATTACCGAGGAGGAAAATGGCAGATTAGTGGTGACCTCCTGAATCTCTGCTCCCAGAATAGGAGGTGAAGAACGTGGACAGCTACACAAGAGTGGATCACTCTCCCACAAGAACAGCATCATGAATCTGCAGAGAAGCAGCATGGGAGAAGCAGCACTGGGGGGAAAAAAAAAGGTGAATTGGAGAATCAACTGCAAAGCCTAGAGAGTGCAAGATATACAATAGGAAATAGAGCATGGGACGGCCACGCCCACCGGCCAACCAGAGCAGTGTGATCTGACCCACAGGAGAACGACTCTTCCTCCACCAACCTCCACACCCACTCAGGCAGGAAAGCCCTGAAGTCAGTGAGAAGTTGTGGCACAGGATGACAGGCTATGTGGAGAAGAGACAATAGCAGGAAACATTTTGAACTCTCCAGTGCTCTGTGGTAGGTCCACACTGGGCAGGGGAGGGACTTGTCTGACTGGATACTTCCCGGGTCCACAGGAGGAAGTTTGGAGACAGGCACCTTGCCTCTGGTGGTCACTGGGACCACAACAAAGGAGGTGAACGCCAAAAGAGAGGCTCTGCCTCTGGAAATCGCTGAAGATTCGGCTGGCGCATGGTGGGACAGAGAGTGCAGGACCATCTACTGGACTGACGTGAGAGAGTGGGTCAGGGAATCAGTGGGGACAGCCAGTGGCTCATTGAGACAGCCTGCCAAACCCAGCACCTGCTGCCCCCTGAGCAGTCACCTCCAGTGCTGGCTCTCTGTGGGTGGGCAGCCACCATTTTGGGGGCCCATAGCCTAGAAACGCTGTGGCGCATTGTGGTTCTGGGCACCATCCCTTTCCAGCCCAGCAGGGCAAGTTCAGTCAACAGTCTCAGGCAACGCCCCTGCCCCTGCCCAACAGAGCAGGTCCTGCCCTTGGAGGAGGGGAGTAGTGAGAGAAGCCACTTTCTGAACATTCCTCCCCCAACCTGACTGCTTGTATTTCACACCGACAGGACAAATCCTACCCTTGGAGGTGCAGAGTAAGGAGTGAAGCCACTTTCTGGGCTGAGGCACAGGGTGGCCTCAGGCGGCATTCCTCCCCTGGCCCGAACTCTTGTCCATGGCACCACTGGGGTAAACCCCACCCTTGGAGGTGGGGAGTAACAAAAAAAGCCGCTTCCTGGGCTCAGATGCGCTGCTGCCTCAGGCAACACCCCTCCCACAACCCGGCAGCTTGACTTTCTCTCTGGCAGGGCAGACTCCCCCTTGGAGGAAGGGAGAAACAGAGAAGACGTTTTCTGGGTTGGGATTTGCAGCAGTCTCTGGCAACACCCCTCCCCTAGCCTGGCAGGGCAGACTCCGCCCTTGGAAGCAGGGAGAAGGGAGAAAAGTCACTTTCTCTGTGCAACCAGCATGAATCTGGGACCTTGGAACTAATCAAAAGGGGGCAGACTATTGGTTTGGTCCAGTGTTGATTTTGATCATCTGATAAGCAATCTTAAGCAAAAAGAACAAACTGGGAGTTATCAGTCTACCAGACTTCAAGCTGTACAAGGCTGTAGTAACTAAAACATCAATGTACTGGCACAAGAACAGAGATATAGACCTTTGGAACAGGACTGAGAATCCAGAGGTGAAACCATTCACATATGGTCATCTAATCTTTGAAAAAGCAGACAAAAATATACACAGGTGAAAAGAATCTCTTTTCAATAAATAGTGCTGGGAAAACTGGATAGCTACATGAAGAAGATTGAAACTGGATCCCCACCTCTCACCTCCTACAAAAATCAATTCAAGATGGATAACAGACTTAAACCTAAGGCATGAAACCTTAAGAATCCTAGAAGATGTAGGGAAGACCCTTTCAGACATCGGCCTAGACAAAGAATTTATGAAGAAGACCCCCAAAGCAATCACAGCAGCAACAAAAATAAATAAATGGGACCTGATCAAATTTAAAAGCTTTGGCACAGCCAAGGAAACTATCATTAGAGCAAATAGACAGCTTACAGAATGGGAGAAAATATTTGCTCTCTACACATCTGATAAAGTGCTGATAACAAGAATCTATCTAGAACTCAGAAAAATCAACAAGAGAAAATCAAACAACCCCATCAGTAAATGGGCAAAGGACATGAACAGAAACTTTTCAAAAGAAGACAGAATAATGGCCAGCAAACATATAAAAAAAATGCTCAACATCTCTAATCATTAGGGAGATGCAAATCAAAACCACAATGAGATATCACCTAACACTATTGAGATTAGCCTTCATCAAAAAATCCCAAAACAACAAATACCGGTAAGACTGTGGAGAGACAGGTACAGTCTTACACTGCTGGTGGGGTTGCAAATTAGTACAACCTCTGCGGAAAAGAATTTGGAGATACCTCAAAGAGTTAAAAATAGAAATATCATTTGATCCAGCAATAGCACTATTAGGCAACTACCCAAAGGAACAAAAGACATTCTATAATAAAGACATCTGCACTCAAATGTTTACGGCAGCACAATTCAATATTGCAAGGATGCGGAAACAACCTAAGCGCCTGTTAATCCATGAGTGGATTAATAAAATATGGTATATGTACACAATGCAATATTACTCAATTACAAAAACGATGGTGATCTAGCACCTCTTATATTTTCCTAGATAGAGCTTGAGCCTATCCTCTGAAGTGAGGTATCACAAGAATGGAAGAATAAACACCACAATGTACTTGCCATCAAATTGGCACTAACTGATCAACACTGAGGTGCTCACACGGTAGTAATATTCTTTGGGGGTTGGGGGTTTGGGGGTGGGTAAACTCACAACTAATGGACGTGGTGAGAGTTGTAGAGGGGACAGGGCATTCCTCAAATCATGTCTTAGGTGTGGCAAAGTCATAACATGTAACCAAAATGTTTGTACCCCCATAATATCTTGAAATAAAAATAAATAAATAAAAATAAAATAAAATAAAATGTAACAATGGCATACGAAAAAAAAGAGAATCACATTACCTGATTTTAAATTACACTACAGAGCTGTAGTAACCTAAACAGCATGGTACCAGCATAAAAATAGACATATAGACCAATGGAACAGAATGGAGAACCCAGAAATAAATTCATACATCTATAGTGAACTTATCTTTGATGAAGTTGCCATGAACACACAGTGGGGAAAGGACAATCTCTTCAGTAAATGGTTCTGGGAAAACTCAATATCCTTATGCAGAGGAATGAAATTAGACCCTTATCTCTCACCATATACAAAAAATCAAATCAAACTGGAATAAAGACTTAATTCTGAAACCTGAAACTATGAAACTACTAAAATAAAACATTGGGGAAATGCTTCAGGACATTGGTCTGGGCAAGGATTTCTTGAACAATACCCTGAAAGCACTGGCAACCAAAGCAAAATTGGACAAATGAGATCACATCAAGCTAAAAATCTTCTGCATAGCAAAGAAAACAATCAACAGAGTGAAGAGATAGATATCCCGAGGAATGGGAGAAAATACTTGCAAACTATCCATCTGACAAGGGATTAATAACTAGAATATGTAAGGAGCTGTAACAGCTCAATAGGAAAAAAATCAAATAGTCCAATTAAAATCAAATAATCTAATTAAAAATGGGAAAAGAATCTGAATAAACATTTTTCAAAAGAAGACATACAAATGGCCAAAAAGTATATGAAAAAATACTCAACACCATTAGTCATCAGAGAAATGCAAATCAAAAGTACAATGAGATATCATTTTACCCCAGTTAAAATAGCTTTTATCTTTGATAAAACATAAAAGACAGGCAATAAAGAATGCTGGTAAGGATGTGGATAAAGGAGAACCCTCGTACACTGTTGGTGGGAATATAAATTAGTGCAACCACTATGGAAGACAGTATGGAAGTTCCTCAAGAAACTAAAAATAGAACTACCATATGACCCAGCAATCCCAAAGCTAGATATGCAGCCAAAAGGAGGGAATTCAGTATCAAAAAGATATCTGACCTCCCATGTTTATTGCAGCACTATTCACAATAGCCAAGATTTGGAATCAACCTAAGTGTCCACCAATGGATGAATGGATAAAGAAATTGCGGTATATATACACAATGGAATGTTATAGAGCCATAAAAAAGAATGAAATCTTGCCATTTGCAACAACATGGATGGAACTGGAGAACATTATGTTGGGTGAAATAAGCCAAGCACAGAAAGATAAATCTTGCATGTTCTCATTCATATATGGGATCTAAATATTAAAAACAATTGATCTCATGGAGACAGTAGAATGAAGTTTACCAGAGACTGGGAAGGGTAGCAGGGAGGAGGGGATAAAGTGGGGATGGTTAATGGGTGCAAAATATAGTTAGATAGAATGAACAATATCTGATAGCATAACAAAGTGACTACGAACAATAAGTTGCGATAACAAAAAATAAAATAAATAAAATAAAATGCCAGTCTTTGAAATCAAACAATTAAACATTAAGTGATGATTATAGTTGTCCCTTAACAGTTCACATTTCCCATGTAACAGCAACCTGAGCAACTTTTCTCTGCTATTGGCTATCTCATTTTCCTTCTACCCTTTCTGAGCCATGGAATTTCCCATAGTCCTCAACTTTATACCCACTGATTCTATCTTTGTGGCTTTGCCCTCTTTTGTTGCCTAATAAAGCTGGACAATACTTTCACTCTTCACAGTGTAACACATGGCACTTTAATTTAGAGGATAGAAAAATAGCTAAAATAATGTAGTTGCCTATGTTACTAGGCTCAGAGTATTGTATGCTGTGTTTACTTAAAAAGAAGACTACTCATACTATATATAATATCCAAAAATGTTACATAAAGACACTTATTGAATTCATAAAGCTTTTCTTATATAACTAGATCATCATAAAATGTATATTTGATGTGCAAATGGAAAACCATTTCCCGTCTAGTCAGTGCTATTCTTAATCTCTGCCAGTCTTTTTTTTT
>RJWJ010046188.1:0-11521 GCA_004363605.1 Indri indri | reverse complement strand
AACTTTTTGACAATGCAAGGCAAAAAACTCTCCCCAGTAATACCCTAGGGAAATGTTGCTAGGAGTGGAACAAAACCATCTTGTTTTTGTCTTTACTCTTCTTTTAGTGACATTTCAGCGACTCGCTTATCTCTTCTGAAGATGGGTTGCTATTAATATCAACATATTGAAACAAATAAATGGAGCTGCAACAATGTGCTTGTGGATTTGAAAGTTTCTGAAAACACATAAAATAACCATTATGAGTGGTACGTGCCTGTGATCCCAGCTACTCAGGTGGCTGAGGTGGGAGGATCACTTGAGGCCAGGAGTTCAACTACAGCCTGAACAATGTAGCAAGACCTCTGCCTCTATTAAAAATAATAATAACCATTATGATAAATTATGGTACCATTTCTTCATTTTTTCTTTCTTAACTGCATGTAAAACATACAGTTAAAAGTCCTACTTTAGTAATCATCAGACCCAACTAACGAATTTTAGTGATTTGAATTCAAATCCCCCCAAAAAAGGAATATTTCATTACTATAAACTGTATTGTTTTAATTAGATGTTCTGAGCAATACTTTATTTTCAAGTATTTGAAATGTATTAATGCAAATGAGTTTGGCTGCAAAATATTTAGAATATTAATATATCTCATGACCTTCTGGTAGTGTAGATCATAAGACTGGCAAATAAAGGAATGATGTTTTCTAATACAATGGTTCAAACATTTTATTTCGGTAGAGACATCACTGGACTGAATGCAATAATTGTTCTGCACAGTACTTCTGTAGAGCAGTGTTTGTTTAAAAAAATTCATAGTACTTTCCCTATTTGAATAGTTCTTTGAATCTCATTTGCAAAGTAAATCAAAAGTGCTTTTTAAACTAAATTTTATAGAATTTGATACATTTATATTAAAACTTGACAGTGGGTTCTTATCAGAACTCTGAGTCATTCATTCTATGTACGATAATAGTTGAGTTTGTATCTAATAAACAGATTTTGTTTTCTTATGATCCCAATGTTACTGAGCTTCCAGTTCTGGAATGAGAAAAAAATAGAATTTTTCTTAATAAATATTTTTAAGTTCATTTAAAAATTGGGGGGGGGTATATATGTACAAACATATGTATGGTATTGAAGTAGAAAATTAGAAAATAAAAGGGCCCATAATTCTACCACCCAGATTGCCCTGTTGGTGTGTTTAATAGGTAAAATAAGTTATTACTAGAAAATGGAAAGAAACCTCTGACCACGGTGACCCTATTCCTAAGATAACCACTGTTCTACTGTGAGTTTATTACCTATATTTGTAGACTAAAAAAGTGCATGAACCAACATTTTCATATCAATTTAATGAAAAATGTTCATAATATGAAAAGGTTTACCTTTTTGGGTAACTGCAACTGGCCTTGCTTTTCAAACCCTTCTTTCCTAGTGGGGAGTAAGTTCCCTTAAAGACTCTTTCATAGCTTTTCCTCAGTCTTTGTTTCATAACTATCAACTAATTTTAATCGCTAAAATCATTTAATCCTGCCCTCTTCATTTCAAATGTTAAGTGTTCCCCTCCCCTCACCACAAGCCTTTGGAAGTGGTGGGGAGCGGGAGGGGAGAGGATTATTTTCTCTTTCATATGTATCCTTTCTACAACCCTAGGGCCTTTTTTTCACTAGATCTTTTGGTGTACAGCCTGGTGGTAACAATTGTCAGGTTTTTGTTTGCTTGGGTTTTATTTGGGTGGGTGGGTGGGTGGGCTGGTTTGGTGTTTGTAAATGTCAGTGGCCTCCAGAGATTAGCGGTAGGAGCTGTATACCCCCTCTGCTATATCCTTGCCACTGAGTATGTTAAAATGAAAGCACAAGCGGTTCCCCAATTCTGCCAAATGTGCAAATACTCTTTAGGAAGAAGATATACATATATACAAATAAACAGTCTCCTGCCATGTTCTTGTGGCTCAGAGAAAGCGACACTGCCCTCAAGCCATTCTTAGAACCTGCTGCCTCAAGGCTACAATGTGGCCCTCCAGATCCTCAAGTACGGAATCCAAACTTCACAGAACAAATCCCTTTATTAAAAGGATTTGTTCTATAAAATTTGGATTCAGTCAAAAGGCTGCACTAAAGGATCTAGAAGGCCACATGTGGCCCCAAGGCCGCAGGTTCCCCACCCAGGCCCCTGTGACCCGTCTTTGCCTCTCTCTCCACCAATAAAAAGCCATTTTCTATCATTCCTTAATAATTACAAATTCTCTGGTGTAGATTTTAATAGTCACTGTATTTGAAGTGCTGCACACCGCTGAATGTTGATTCCTGATTAGAGTACTTCAAATATATTACCCCTGGGAGGAGGGCTGATTTTTGATACTTCAAATACAATTAACCATCCCTAGTGTATAGACTAAATTTAGATGATATACATACACAGGCACAGCACACTGTTTAGACTTATCTACTTTAAAAGTAAATTTCCATATGGCAACAAATGAGAGAATTTTTAAATTGGAAGGGACTATTCATTTCATAGATGAAAAATTTTAAGAATAGATTCAATAGTGTGGTTAGTGTCATAAGAGAACTAATGTCCTCTCATTACTACGCTTTTCTAGAAATTTCCTGGCTCTATATACTAATAACATTTTGTCAGGTTTCACCAAAAAACTAAAATATTTTAATTTAAATCGTATTGAATTTATAGGTTAAGTTAGGGACATTTGAGATGCACTTTCAAAATTTCATGTGATAAAAAAATCTAAAATAGCAAGAACATTTTTCCTACCTATCATTTGCTGTTCCCTCACCCAAAAAGGAAAAAAAGGTTCATTCTCAGAGTTCAAGCTATCAAGTATGGTTACTTCCCTAAGCTTATCTTCCTCTGTGATCTCCCCCTACTCTCTGGTTCCCTGGAGCTTCCCATTTTGGTCCTCTGGCAAGAAAGCTGGGGCTTTGGTTACCCCGCTCTGTCATGTACTGTGCCTGCCTCTGGGGCCAAGCGATGGGGAAGATACGACAGGTAAAGCGATGGGGTTCACCTCTCGTGGGACCACAGTTCCTCCAATCTGTGAGGAAAGTTGCCCTCCTCAGAGTTTAGGATCCTGGGGACTTCCGTTACCTTAGCCTCTGCTGCCAGCATGAGATTCCTTGTGGCCTGGGGAACAGGGGAACAGAGAAAATAAAAAGGAAAATAAAGAAAAATGGGGGGGGGGTTACTCACTGTCTCTTGTATTAGGAGTTCTCTTTCCTGTTCTTCCTTGAGACAGCACTAATGGCCTTCTTCTGGGGCTCTGTCTGGCCCCTGGTGCCCACTTTCAGGTTTTGGGCTGTGCTAAGTTCAGGCTAGGGGAATACCAGAGGGGAAAAAGTGGCAAACTCACCACCGGTTTGGAGATACTTCAAATTCTGGTCTTCTTCCCCTTTCTGCCTGTTACTATTTACTTTTCAGAGTCCTCAAATATCTGCTTCCTATATTCTGTCCAGGTTTTGGACCTACATTTCATGGGAGAGGCAGAGTATGGAGTGTATTTATTACATCTTACTTGGAACCAGCACCAAAAATAACTTTTTCTGAAAAGCTAAACTGAGCCTATCAATAGGGACCTAATAAATTATAATATATCCATTTAATGGGGATAATATGTAACTATTATAAAGAATGAAATTACTCTGTGCTGATATGGAATGGTTGTCAAATGTATTGTTAAATAGATGTAGAATAACATATTTATGTTTATAAATATATTTATGCTTATGGGTACATAAAATAATTCTAGGAATATACAAAAGTTGGTAACAGTGGTGGTTTTGAGGAAGAACCAGAAGGCTGGGAGACAGGGAGACTGACATACCTACATTTGCATGTATTATCAATTATGGTCCATCAGGCTGCTCTGTACTCTTCAAGTAGGCCTGGTGACACATTGAGAAATAAACTAAGGAAGGAGATAACTGGAGTGCAGCAACCTTTTCATTTTATGGAAATAGAGGGCCTTTCGAGCGTTGCTTTAGTCCTTGTTCCAGGCTAAATGCTATACTAGCCAGCAGTTCTTGGCTTCTCTGACCCCAAATGTTAAAGTACTAGTTTTAGGGCATGCCTCCATGAGGAGCTAGGGAGGTTTCAGACAGCCTCAGCCATACATTTGTATTCTCTCATTCTATGAATTTCTTGTTTATCAGTTCCATTGTGAACTGAAGGAAAGAAATTTAGTTGAAGGCTGATCTTTGAACTTTGACTATCCTGTATATATTTTATATATATATAATATCCTGTGTGTATGTGCATTTTTTAAATGTGCCATTTTTAGGTATATACCAATACCTGATCCCTTGCAAATTATTTTGGGCATGTATTTTTATTCCTAGACTAATTCACCTAAATAAGATTGATCCCCGTGCCCCAAATGAAATGCTCTATGGACGAGTGGGCTACATCTCTGCTCTTCTTTTTGTCAATAAGAACTTTGGAGTGGAAAAGATTCCTCAAAGCCACATCCAGCAGGTACCACATTTTTATGCTTCTTAGGATCCCACTTACTTACTCTACTCTCTGCCTAAACTATTGTTTTTGTCTCTCAAGTTAGTACATCCCAAGTAGGAAGAAGCTCTATCTTGACTGCTAAAGGTCAGGTACGATCAGAGAACCAACAGCTTCACACTGAATGCTGCTGGAAACACTTTGACTCAGAGTCAGAAGCCCAGCCTGCCCCATTTGAAGTGGAACAGAAGAATCTCTTTCCAGAAGATTAGGGCCAGATTTCACCTCCCAGATACAGATATCTCCTTTTGTGCCTTAGAGGAGTTTGTGCTTTCTTTTGACTGGTGCGTTCTTACAAGCTGTAGTGCAAAGAGTTCAAGATCCTCCATCCCTCCCTCTTTTAGGCAGAATATAGTTGCACCCACTTATCTGATGTAGAATTAAACCATGACCTTCCCAGGCCAAAAGATGGTGTCTAACTTGCCATGTTGCCCAGTATCTCTTAGCACAAAATTCTTTACCTCCACTAGAAAGGCTTTTATTCTAATTATCTTGTCATTTTGGTCTGCTTTCTCCCTATAGATTTGTGAAACGGTTTTAACCTCTGGAGAAAACCTAGCTAGAAAGAGAAACTTCACAGCAAAGACTCCACTGATGTATGAATGGTACCAGGAATATTATGTGGGGGCTGCTCATGGCCTGGCAGGAATTTATTACTACCTGATGCAGGTAAGGGGCGATTAAGGTGAGACTTTATAATGTGCTTCCTGACCCATGTACTGTCTTAGGTGAGAAAACAGATGCTCTAGTTCTATTTTATCATTCTGTCAACCACTGCATCAGTCTCCTTGTAACTGCTCAACTTAGATAAACATAGGAAATGTTGCCAAGGTGGATTTTAAAGTACATATATGTAAAAAGCCCTGTGTTTTGAGATGACATTTGATTTGTAGGTGACCGTACTTACCTACCTAGTGCCGCTCGTGCAGGCTAAAGTATTTTGACCTATAATTCTATATGAAGTGCCTTCTGCCTTTGTCTTTTTCAGCAAATTCCTTGAATTAAGAATATTATTCCACGTTAAAAGACATAACCTATAGAAAGAAATTCTAGGAATAAAAACAAACTCAATAAAAAACAAATGAGCACATGTTACCTAAATCTTACTTAGAGAGGAAAACTGAGGCGACTGTTACAGTGGATTGTGTAACTTATCTGAGAAATAGCTGAATATTCAACAGTTCTTAGGATCTAATACTATTGGGGCACATCAACCAAAGTCAAATAAACTAAAGACAAATAGAATTTTCTGCAGCAAACATGACTTGGGAGAGGGGATCAGAAGAGGACTTCTCATGAGAACATCATTTTGGGGGACATATTAAGCATTTCTTCAGGAGAAATTGGCACTTGTGAATAAGAATTCATGAAAAAGAAAATTGATTTTTAATGGTAGCAAAGGTACCCCCCTACCTTCCCAAAGCACAATGTGGCATAAAGAAAAGTGTTTTATTAATATGTTCAGCACGAGTGCTTGAATAAACACCCTACCAGCTGGTTGAGTAGCTGGCTCTAATAATACAAAATGAATGTCAGACTTGCCCTCCTCCTAGAACTAAACAAGGACAACAAAGCTGAAAAACTCAAGGTTATTATTGCTTTGGAATGAATGCAAAGTCACACTTTGAGTGTTAGTGGCAATCAGAGACCAATTGTTTTATTTACTCTGCACTTCTCAATTAGAAGTTTTATAATTAGAGTTTTTAACAATTTAGACATTTCTTTATTTTTCTGGCACATTTCTTCAATGTCTCTCTATTTCCAGTGGTAAATATAGATTCTTAGAAGTTCTCAGGGAAAGAGTCTTTTGAAGTTTCAAGGTGAGTTAAAATCTTATTTGTCGGTGACTGGACACCCTCATTGACCTTTCATTGAAACAAATAATCAGGAGACATACTCTGCCTCCTTTTGTTAGCGGTAATAAGAAATCTGAAAACCCAAGTATTGATTTTTCCATTTGCAGGTTATTATCTATTTGAAATGATTTAATTTTTAATCCTGAAAGTCCATTCTAATAGGTTCCTACGTATCAACATAAAATAAAACATTATTTTTAGGCCATGTTGGATAATTCCTGCAAGTTTGAGGAGAATACATTCATTCTACTCTAACAGTTTAAACCGAGCTTGAACACTGTTCTTTGTGTAAAGTGGAATCTGTACGTCCCCTAAAGAACTCAGTGCACTTTCAGAGTCTTGTGAAAGCTGTATCACCAATATCACTTCAGTCCCACCAGCACGAGCTGCCCACCCCTCACCCCCACATGTCCCACCCCCTGCCTGGCAAAACAACAACTTTGAATTTGTTGTTTAAAGAAGTGAGCAGTCATTGATTAAGAACAGGACCAAAAGGAGAAACTTAAAAAATGGTGTCAAAAATGGCAGTTCATATGCTCTATGACAGTGGGTCCTATAAATCTGGACATTCTTATATCAAAATAATCTTAACATTTAGATCGGTTGCAAATCTTCTGCAGAAAAACTTGATCTGGAATCATGCTGTAGTTCGGGATCTAGATTCCAGGTCTCCTAACATGTCAGTGTCCTCTTCTATTGGAAATATCACCTACTACTTCTCTAAATGTAATTACAAAAGTCATGCGTGGTTTGTCTTGTGCATTTCTTTGCAGCTTTTAAGGCATGCTTTATGTATTGAAATCTTAGGAAACCTCTTACACTCACATTCTCAAACTTTGACCTGGGAAAATTTCTTATATGTATGTAAATAATACCAAATATTTAAAAATAATACAGAAGGCCTTAAGAGTTAACTGATAGCCCTGTTTCACTTTGTTCCATTATTTAAAATCTTAAAATGAAATCACAGAAGATTATAATAAAAGTATCCATGATCTGTGCTGGGATTAGAGGAAAAAATTTAAATGAAATAAAAACATCCAATAGTTGAAAAAATTGGATAAGATCCAAACCTTTTAATGACCCTTTCAGTTCCTTTTGGTCATGCTTTTTTTCTGGGTTAAAACTCACTCTGAGGCTTAGGAAGGTCTGTATGCTTCAGCAAAACTAATAATTCCCCTTCTCATTTGCAGCCCAGCCTTCAAGTGAGCCAAGTGAAGTTACATAACTTGGTCAAGCCCAGTGTAGACTACGTCTGCCAGCTGAAATTCCCTTCTGGCAATTATCCTCCATGTGTGGACGATAATCGAGATCTGCTTGTCCATTGGTGTCATGGTGCGCCAGGGGTCATCTACATGCTCACTCAGGCCTATAAGGTACAGTGTATTTTTTCAATTTTAAATTAATTAGAAAACATAAAAAAATTTTATAATTTAGAATTAGTCTTATCTTAATCCTTAAAGGAGCAATAAATAAATCTCTTGTTAGACCTAAGAACACTTTGCTAAATGGACTGTAATTCATTCTCACAGTCTGTGTGTACCATATGAAGCAGACATTATTTCATAGAATAAGAGACTGCTTCACTGACCCGTAGAATAGTCAAGATTATAGTGTCAGTGGCAGAGCCAAGGTAAGTATCCCAGCAGCTCAATTAAAAATAGGAAAAACCCTCATGCATTGCTGGTGGGAATGTAAAATGGTACAACTGTTGTGGAAAATAGTTTGGTAGTTCCTCAGAAAAATTAAACATATAATTATGTTTATTTATGATCTAGCAATTCTACTCCTAGGTATTTACCCAAAAGAACTGAAAACAAGAATGCAAACACATTCTGTACGCCAGTGTTCATAGCAGCATTATTTATAATAGCCAAAAGGTAAAAATACGTATCTGTCAAGAAATGAATTGATAAAGAAAATGTGGTATATATGTGCAATGGAATATTATTCAGCCATAAAAAAGAATGAAATTCTAATACACACACCAATGTGGACAAACCTCAAAAACATTATGCTAAGGGAAATAAGCCAATCACAGAAGGCCTAATACTGTATAATTCCACGTGATGTATGGTTAATATGAGGTGTTTAAAATAAGCAGATAGATGGATAGATAAATAAGCAAGCAAGCAAATATAGAGAGACAGGAAGTAGGACAGAGATTACCAGAGTCTGGGGGGAAAGAGAAAATGGAGATTTATTGCTTAGTGGGTACAGAGTTTCTGTTTGGGATGATGAAAAAATCTTGCAAATAGTGATGATGGTTTACAACATTGTAATGTAATTAGTGCCGCTGAATTGTATGCTTAAAAAATCGTTAAAATTGTAACTTTTATATTACGTATATTTTGTTTTGTTTTTTGTTTGTTTGTTTGTTTTTTGAGACAGAGTCTGGCTCTGTTGCCCTGGCCAGAGTGCCGTGGCATCAGCCTAGCTCACAGCAACCTCAAACTCCTGGGCTCAAGCGATCCTCCTACCTCCGCCTCCCGAGTAGCTGGGACTACAGGCATGCCCCACCGTGCCCGGCTAATTTTTTTTTTTTTATATATATATATTTTTAGTTGTCCAGATAATTTATTTCTATTTTTAGTAGAGACAGGGGTCTCACTCTTGCTCGGCCTGGTCTCGAACTCCTGACCTTGAGCGATCCACCCGCCTCGGCCTCCCAGAGTGCTAGGATTACAGGCGTGAGCCACCGCGCCTGGCCTATATTACGTATATTTTGTACAATAAAAGAATGTAAATATTACCCCTAAAAAGCATGCTGTAACAGAGCTGCAATCAAGGAATAAAAGGTTTTTAATTGAGGGAAAAAAAAAACAAAACAGAAGTAAACTAAGAGATATCTGTGGTGCCAAATCAACAAATTACAAATCTACAGACTGTAAATAGGCACTGGCAGATCATAACTAAATAAGCTTTTGGTAAAATAAATTCTGCATTTCAAAAGGTAGATATAAAGGCAAAACATTTAAAACTGCCTTATTCTATTTTGTGGGCACCTAGGACGCAATGAGATAGTAAACATATTTACCCAGAATATTTCTCAAGTCTTTGATCAAGATATGAGAGGCAGCAAAAGATTGTAAAGGTCTGTCTGTTTTTCTGAAGGTCTAATGTTTTATAGTCAATTTGCATATTAATAAATAACAGTTTTTTCTCCAGTATGTAAAGAAACTTTCTAATAGCGAAGGGTGTCATAGTTACCAAAGAATGTAGCATATGTTCCTTGGGAAGTCACTGATGATAACAGTAAGCTGCTTCATCAACAATACCCACATACACAAACCAAACATGCGCATAAAACTTGGACTGTACATATAAGATCATGCCAGATTATTAAAAAAAAAAAAAAAAAAAAAAAAAAAAAAAAAAAAAAAAAAAAAAAAAAAAAAAAAAAAAAAAAAAAAAACTAGCCAGGCACAGTGGCACGTGCCTATAGTCCCAGCTACTAGCAAGGCTGAGGTGGGAGGATCACTTGATCCCAGGAGTTTGAGACCAGCCTGGGCAGCATAGTGAAACCTCATCTCTAAGAAAGAATAATAATAATAATAATAATAATAATAAATAAAATAAAAAAGCAAAGCTAGTCAATTTTAGTAATTTGTCATTACCAGTATAACACATCTCTCTGTCACTAAATCTCTTTCCCTTTCTTGTCAAGCCACCTCACTCTCTTCCCATGTCCTGTCACTCCTGCTTACCTATCAGGAAGGAATGTCAATAGAACTTTCTTTTATTTCCCATGTAATAAAATTCATGTCCTTTGACGCTATAGGTGTTCAAAGAGGAAAAGTATCTCTTGGATGCCTATCAGTGTGCTGATGTGATCTGGCAGTATGGGCTGCTGAAGAAGGGATATGGGCTGTGCCATGGCGCTGCGGGGAACGCCTACGCCTTCCTGAACCTCTACAACCTCACGCAGGACATGAAGTACCTGTATAGGGCCTGTAAGGTACGCGTCAGAACCGCCCAACAGATGGCAGCTCGTCCAGGACATTGTAGAAAGGGCTCTAGTTCATCGGATTTAATTAATTTATTCTTAAAATCGTGAGTCTGTGAATAACACACACAGTTAAGAAAAACCTTCAAAAGCCTTTCAGTTAAATTAGCGTTATTTTAAAGGGACATAATTCTTCTTACTAGCATTTATGGGAGACAAAAGAAAGATGTAGGGGGATTTTATTCCTTTCTTCTTTAATAACTTTGGAGATATGTGGCTCAGACAGCTCATTACATTCCTCCCATGCAGCATATTCTCTTTCAGACCATCCATTTCTCTGCATTAATCCCTTTTCTCTGACTTGAAGGTAGTTTTTGACTTTTCAGAGTAATCCGTAGAGACAACCTCTGTTAACTTTTGGGAGTCTCCAAAAGAAATCACTATAATAATTTAACTTGGCCTCATTTTCAGTTTGCTGAATGGTGCTTAGAGTATGGAGAACATGGATGCAGAACACCAGATACCCCCTTCTCCCTCTTCGAAGGTATTTTTCACACTTATTTGCCTTATAATATCAGCATCTACTTCTCTGCTTGATAATTAATGTATTTGAATTTGAGTTTTATCAAAAAATTAAAATTATTTTTATAGTCATTTCTTAAGCTACTTATTTCCTAACATGACAAATCAATATTAAAAATCATTATTAGCGCCACATACCTGATACTAGTGGTCATAATAGTGACTCCCGTTTATGAGGCCAGGCACATGCTAGGCATTTTGCAGATGCTGTCATAAATCATTTCAGCAGTAAAATATAGGTATTACTACCCTCATGTAACAGATGAGGAAACTGAGGCTCAGGCAGGTAAGTGGCCCACGGTGCCATGGTGAAGGAGCTCACATATGGTAAATGGCAGAGCTGTGACTTGAATTTGTCTGGCTCCATTCTCTCTCCCATCTTGCACCTTGAAATAAAGGCTGAGCACCTCACTAGTGATCTCCTCTAATGGTGAACTGCAATGTATTAAATACAGACAGATTCCCCTTCATTTAAATCATTGCCATTAATATTATAGTGTTGATAGTAAAAAAACGGAGCCATCCTATAAAATGGAGTCATTTGGTATAATAACTTTTGCTTCTTTCTCTTTCTTCAGGAATGGCTGGAACAATATATTTCCTGGCTGACCTGCTAGTCCCC
>RJWJ010046187.1:0-11475 GCA_004363605.1 Indri indri | reverse complement strand
AGATAACGCAGCCCAAATGCCTGGCCCAGTGTTCAAAACGGGATTTCTCCTGATCCCCCCTTTTCTAGAAAACCTGGTTATCTCAGTGTCCCAAAGCCACAATGCACAATGACTCTCTTTAAACTGTAAAGTGCTCTGCCACAGTGAGGGGTCTCTTTCCAGAACCACCTCTTCTACAGCGCCCAGGCTCCAGCCCATCGCGTCCCCCACCTGTGTGATCCAAGCCTCTCGTGTGGCAATGAGCACGGGTGTGAGGGCTTCACGCCCCTCGCTGGCCTGCAGGCAGCGGGCAGGCAGGGCCCCAGCTCTTAGCCCCCGGCAACACCTAGCAGGGTATTAATGAATAATTGGAAGGGAGGAAGAAGGGAGAGAGGACAGAGAGGAATATTTTCCCCTCCCTGTCGGCTCACCTGGCCTCAGCCTAGATTTCTTGAACTGTTTGTAGATGAGGTTCATCTTGTCCAAACAGCACTGAATCTTCTGGTTGCTGTGGGCAGGAGAAGGGACCAGGTGTTGGAAGAATCAAGCGGCTCGGGGTGAAGGGCGAGGGCGGGGGTGGATGGTACGGGAGGAGGGAGGAGCCGTCCCCCTGCAGAAGGAGCCTCACTGCCACAGTTGTGGGGGCCGACCTGGAGTGGGGGTGACTATCCTGCCTCTCAGCTTATTTGAGACCCCCTGGGTCCAGCGACCCATCTCTCATTCTCATGGTTTATTCTGTCTCTCTCTCTCTCTCTCTCTCACACACACGCTCACGCCACAGGTTAAGTAAGAGGTGGGACAGAGAGAAAGCCAAACAGAACAGGCCGCTGGAAAGTGGCCTTTGCGATACAAGAAAGCTCGAGGATAGACCCTGAGAAGGAGGCCAGGCCCCTGAAACCTAAGGGCGTCTGGACGTGATCGCTGGGGATGGGGTGGAGCAGGAATCGCTCTCCGGTCACCTGCAAAGGACAGAAAGGTGTAGCTTCTGTATACCCGATGCCTGGCACAGAGAAGAAACTTAAGATAAATAATGAATCAACAATCCTTGTTTAAAACAAGAACGAATCAATGGTCCTCAGTCCTGCCTGGAGGTGGGGAATCTGGAAGATAGATGACCTCTCAGGGACCTTCTCAGCCTGGGGTGTAAGGTCATGATTGTTTCTTCCTTCCCCTTTCCAGGCTGGATACAAACACTTTGTTTGAGAAGCCGGGTGTGTGTGGGGAGTTCTTCCTCACCCTCAGGCCTGTGCAGCTCAACTTCCTCCCTCGAGCACCTCCAAAGGACCCCATCTCAGCTATTTTTGGAGCTGGACCCTGGGCAGAGCAGAAGCGTGTTCCCAGAGCCCTCCTGTCCCAGGAGCCTGCCCTCCCGGGAACATGGGGGTAGAGGACCAGGCGGCCGGGATGGGACCTCAGATCCGCAGTCTTTATCCAGAAGGCTCGGGGCCAAACGTATTCTGAATTCAGAATCGTCTCCTGATGTCAGAAAGGTAATTCAGTGCACACAGGGCATATTGCGGACCATCCCTGGCAGGGTCTGGGCAGCAACTCCTAATCAAATACATTCACACCTTCAGACAACAGTGAGAATATTCACCCCAAGTGGGATAAATTAAGACTATAAAGAGCTTCATGCCAGTTTAGGTCAGGTTTTACAGTTAAAACAGTTAAGAAAAAACCCTGCGGTTTTCACAACTTTCTGAGTTTAGAATTGGGGATTGTGGATCTGCATAGGCCCCGATTGCAGTGGGTGTCGAAGAAAATGTATGGAAAGGCTCTCCATGGGGCGGCATGCTCAGGGTGGGGGTGGGGGAGGCAGCGGCTCTGCACAGAATGTGGGGTGGGTGGGCACTTTTATGTTTGTTTAAAAGGAGACAGGGGGCTTAAAGGTCGTGAATCCCTGCCCGGGCCAGGCCGAGACCACAGGCTGTGGAGGTGGACAGACCGAGGGAGAAAGCAGGCTGACTTCCACGAAGGCTACTGGAACTTTCCAGCTGCATGCCCCGCTACCCCACCCCACAAAGAAGGAAAATCCCACAGACCTTCTGTCCTCATGTACCTGATCCCGGCTCTTCGCCAGCTCCGAGCTCAGGTTGCTGAGGCCCATCTGGGTCTCTGTGATATTTTGGGAACATCTGGAGAGGACCTCAGCCAACTGCGGGGCAAAAAGGCAGACCCGCGTGGGGCCCTCAGCTCGGGGCTCTGATGAGCACGCTGGCTGGACCACCGGCCCCGGCTCTGCCTGGAGGAGCCCCCTCCCCCAGCCCCACTCACAGTCCGCAGCCTGGACCTCATCTCTGCCGCCTCCTTCAGCTCCTGGACCTCAGGCATGCCAGCCACACTGCTGAACCTTGGAAGCAGGAGAAAGGCCACCTTTAGGGGCTTAGGAGGCAGCTGCAGTGGGAGGCAGAGAGCTCTGTGACCGCACGCTGGGTGTGGCATGTTTTGAACAGCCTTGCTGGCTTGTGGGATCCCTGGGGGGATTTGTGCTTGGGACAGAGGAACCAACTCGAAGAGGGCCCTGCTCACCGAAGTTGTGACATCTTTGAGCATGGCAAAGAATAAAGTGTGAGGTGGATTGAAACACCTTGAATCTATGAAAATTCATGAGCCCGTGATGCAAGGCAGCTGTGGATGAACTCCTTACCAGGAAAGTTTGTAACTAGAGAAAGAATTAAATTCTTTTCCGGCAGAAACTATATTTCCTGATAACCAATAGCCTGCTGATGCGGGAAAAGCTGTATTTTGTAGACCGCTAGCCAATGATGTGCCGGAACTTGGAACATTAGCATCCTGCTGCCCTAGGAAAATTCTTCTCTTGGGTACAGTGTTCAAATCAACAATGAACAATGAAGAGGTGGACACCTACGTGGTGATAAGGTAACTCCACGCCGCTTCTTTGTTTCACAGGGAAAATGAAACCGCGCAGTAGAGCAATCGGGCTGTCACCCCATAATGCTATGTCGACATGAAGTACCCAGCATCACCTATGATGTCTTCTAGCAAAAAAGGTTCAACCTGAATCCACCCGGCCTTTAGAACTCGCGGTTTACAGGAAATGCCGGGACGGAAGAACAAGGCAAACTTAAAGGAAGCTCTCCATGAGTCCAGAAAGTGAGACAACAAGGGACAGGCTTCCTCCAACAAGCCAGTGTCATGCAAAATGGGTCGGGGGAGGCAGGGGCAGTTTGTGTTCCATTAAAACCGACTTAAGGAACATAATAACCAGATACGAAGTGTGGTCTTAGACTGCATCCCAGTTTGAACAAAACCAGCTATAAAAGGAAATTCTGGGGACAGTTAGAAAAATTTGAATATGAATTGGGTACTGGATGAGATGAAAATGTATTGACGTGCAGAGGAGAGCTCAGTAGCTGAGAAAAGCAGGTTACAGAACAGCAAATACACAATAATCTCACGTTGGTTAATGTATACACTTATACAGTAGGAAAATATCTCCTAAGGTGTAATAACCTATCTCTGGGTGGTAGGATATGGTATTTTTATTTTCTTAGTTTTACTTATCTGTCTTTTCTAACTTTTTACCATTAGCATATACTTTTTTAGTAACAATAATGATTTTAAAAAAGTATCTGGTACATTTTGGCCTAGCAAATAGTTTAGCCCATAGCAGTCACTCAATGCATGATTGTTAAGTGAATTACTGAACACACGAATGGCTTTTAGGGCATTTAACACTTGGCAGCAGAGGAGGATGAGGCTGGCCCAGTCCAGCTGGGCAGGGAGTCAGGAGACACAGGTTTTTTGTTTTGTTTTCTGTTCGTTTGTTTGTTTCTTGAGACAGAGTCTCACTCTGTTGCCTGGGCTAGAGTGCCATGGCGTCAGCCTAGCTCACAGCAAGCTCGAACTCCTGGACTCAAGCGATCCTCCTGCCTCAGCCTCCCGAGTAGCTGGGACTACAGGTGTGCACCACCACACCCGGCTAATTTTTTGTTTCTATTTTTACTTTGCCTGGCTCATTTTTTTTCTATTTTTAGTAGAAACAGGGTCTCGCTCTCACTCAGGCTGATCTCGAACTCCTGACCTCAAGCGATCCTCCCGCCTCAGCCTCCCAGAGTGCTAGGATTACAGGCGTGAGCCACCGCACCCGGCCAGGAGACACAGGTTTGAGTCCTAGTCCTAGTGGCCGCACTTGCTATCTGCATGACTTGGGTGAGTCACGTTAGCTCTCCAGGCCTCAGGTTCCTCGTGTATAAAATGGGAGACAAATTTCCTTCCTGCTACCTAATAAGGTGTTTGTGGGGATCAAACGGGACCCCAGAGATAAAGGTCTTGCCTAGAAAGCACATTTATACAAACACATATTTTTTGGTGGTGGGGGTGGGGGAAGCCTTAGGATTCCTGAAGCCAGTCCCGGCTGAGTGGTGCCTCTGGGTAGCAGCAGCTGCCAAGGAGGGCCAGGGAGCTTCGGGACAAAGCAAGTCTGCTCTGCCAAGGGAGCAGCCTTGCGGAGCCCGAGGCAGGAGGAGCACAGCGGGGGAGAGGTGAGTAACCAGGCTGGCTAACGGCAGGCCATTTTGCGCCAGGTGCTTGGACTCCTCCAAACATGACATTCAGCTCATTAAAGTATCCGATTCCACTGGGGAAGGAGCTAGTGGCTTCGGACCTTAGAAGGATCTGCAGGTCTGAGGATGTTCGGAAAAGAGTGGGATTGCAAAATATTGGAGCTGGGAGGCCTCAGAGATCATCCAACCCCCTCATTTTGAAATGAGGACACAGAGGCCCAGGAAGGGAAGTGACAATGGCCTGGGGTCACACTGAGAGCTAGTGAAGAGATTGCACCTGGCCCTCCATCTCCCTGCTTGGGGCTCTTTCTGCTGTCTGTCCTCCTCCCCGACCGAGGCTGCAATACGCTTCGAAGCAGGCACTTGCCTGACCTGCCCGAGTTCTCTAAACACGCTACTCCTCAGAGCAGGCCTCAGAGCCAGAGTGGGGCAACAGTGGCCAGCAGACCCCAGGACTCCAGACCTGGGTCCGTGGGCCACCACCCACACTTCTGTCAGTCCAGGGCCAGGGGGCAGAGAGACACCCCAAATGCTTTCTCTGTACATCTTTCCAGATCGAGAACCTATAATGGCTCCCTACTGGTTATTTTATTGGGGTCTGATCTCCTTGCATTTCCTCCTCCCCTCCACACCTTCACCCCTGTCCCTCTCTGACTCTATTCTGGGGCATTTGCCATTGTGGCTATGGCTCCCGCAAATCTCGCCAGCACTCCCTCCCTCCCCCAAAATATGGTCCCCTTCTGTCTCTGCACAGACCTTCCCACCTGAGGTATTCTCCTTCCTCTGGCCTAAAAAGCCTCATCTTCCAGGAAGGCCTCCATGGTTGCCTTGACCCATCTCTAGTCTGCCCTACCCAACCATCCTGTCAGCCCTCATATGCCTGAGAAGGGCTAACTGCTCCAGGGGAGCGTGGGCCTCTCTGTGTGACATGATGCCACATCTGTCCCTGGAACCCCTTTCTGTGCCCTGGACAGAGCTCTGCTCAAGGAGAATCACCAGCAGCACTGCTGAGTGACCCCTGCTCTCTGTCACTGTTTGCAGGGGCTTGGCCACAAGGTGGACTCCATCCATGTCATCTGGAGACTCCTCTTCCTCCTCTCTGCACCCCACCTCCCCTGCCCCTCCGTCAGCGTCGCTGCTGCCAGGCCCGAGAGGCACGCAAGGCTGCGGTGAGTCAGACCACTGCCGGGAAACTCCCTGCACCTCCCTGAGGACAAGGGCTGGGGGTGGCGGGAGGAGCGGGGACTTCAGGCATGCTTGGCAGTCTCTGATCCTCTGTCCCCAAAGACTCCACCACCTGGCTTCCCCAGGCTGCAGAGCTCCCGTCTCTCGCCCACGGCATGGCCCATGCCTTCCAGGACTCGGGGCAGTGTCCACTTCTCCACAGTGCCCTGGCCAACGGCATGTGGCCTGGAGCACCTCCCGTGTCCCCCATCCCAGACCCTCGGCTTGGTGTCCTCCTTCTCAGTCTCCCCCTTCATCCAGCCCATCCTCGACAGGGGGGTGGAGGGAGTGGGGGTGCCAAGGATTGGGACAGGGAACCTTAGGAGGCAAGGACACGCTGAAGACCCAGAGGAAGCAGGAGAAGGGGCGTGGAGGATGAGACCACCTGGATCTCCAACCCGGGTCATGTCTGGGGACCGTGTGTGGGTTGACTCCTTCCCCAGAGACCTGCTCTGGGCCTTGGTGCAGGGTGAGTACCTAAAATCCTTCAGAACAGGGCCTGGCAGGACAGAGGCCCCTTCCTGGGGCAGGGAGGCTGCTTTGGTAGCTGGAGAACCAGGGTCCCTCATGGCCCCCCAAGTGAGGGGTTGGGTTGGGAGGAGGGACGTGGAGTCACTTGGAGCAGTGGGGGGATGAAGGACAGGGTGTGGTGCCCTCTCTAGTCCACCAGGGGTGCAGGAGAGCTCTGGGTTGGGGGGGTTGGGGTGAGGAACAGACAGAGACGGCAAGGCTGAAAGGTCCCAGCTGGCCGGGCAGGACACCTACCTCTCGGTGCCCAGGCTGCTGCTGAGGAAGAGGAGGGCCGTCCGAGTGACCTCTAGAGTCCGCCTGCCTGTGGTCTGGAGCACCTCCCTGCCCAAGCGGAGCCGGAGTCAGAGCCACCTTGCCCAGCGGGACCGGGGCACAGGGGCACCGTGCATGCGGCATGTCCCAGGGCGGTGCGGAGAGTCCTGGCCTCCTACCCCACCCTCTCCCCCGCCCTCACGGGTACTCACACCGCCCAGTGCAGCCCCCGCAGCATCAGCTCCTGCCCGTCCAGCAGGGCCCGTGCCAGCCGCAGGGCCTGGTAGCCGGCGCCCAGCACGCCCTGAAACACACGGGTGGGCAGGGGCAGGTCCCACACCTCCTACCCTGTGCGCACCCTCCCTGCCACCTGGGGGCCGCCCCTCACCTTGGCTGTGTTGTAATCTGCCTGCAGGTCCACTTTGGGGACAAACTTGGGGATGTCCAGAGCAGCTGCAGGTAGAGACCGCTGTCTGAGTGGCCTGCCTTATGGTTCTGGGTCAACTCCGAGCTCACCCTTCGTTATTTGCAACTCACATCGCTCACCGCCAACCCCACACCCCTGAGCCCCACACCTTCCAAGCCTGGGACCTGAGACCTGTCTTTACCATGCGGTCCCTCACTGCCACCTTGTGACCACTTTGAGAACTACATCCTCATGCCTAAGAGCCCGTCTCAACAGCCAGAAAATGGACTAAAACCACCCTCTTGCCCACGTGTTTCCAGGTTAATTCCCAAGGAGGAGGATGAAATTGGCATCATTCAAATGAGAATGAATGATATTTGTGCTATAACTTGGAGAAAGGACAAAGCTCTGGACCCCTGACCACCTTCCAGCAGTTTGGGCTCCTGCTTCCTCCGGCACAGACGACCTGAGGCTCCCCCATTGACCAGAGATTACAGAGAGCATGTTCAATCCGAATCTCCCTGTTTCCACTGGAGTGGATGCTGTGAAGCCCAGAGAGGTCAAGCCACTAGCCCAAGTCACGTGGCATCTCAGAGGCTGCTGCAGAATTAGAACCCAGATCTGCCTTCTGTACCCTGTGGGCCCAAAGAAACACTCACACAGAGAATCAACCAATGCCCTGGACTGCAAACCCCTGCCTCTTGGAGGAGAGTTTGGGGGGAGAAAAGACCCAGCCTGGGTGGCCCTACTCACGGTCCCTGAAGGCCAGCCCCTTGGGGGTCTCGCTGGCCATGCTGAAGAGGGTCAGGGGGCTGCTTGCCGTCGTGTGGGCGATGTGCTGTGCTGAGAGGCTGGGCTCGAGGACGCAGAGGTGACCCTCAAAGAGGTACTCCTGGTGCCGGGGGGCCACATTGGTCTGCTCATACACGGCCTCCAGAAAGATGGCTATCCTAGACATGGCCGGGGCAGGGGGAGGCGTCAGCAGGTAGGATGCAGGGCCAAGGTGCCCTAAGCCCCTGATAAGACTTTGCTCATAGACAGGGCTCAGTTTCTTTTGTCAGGGGGTATTGGGGTCATTTTGTCTCATCAAGGGTGGAGAGAAAGAGCGGAGAGTTCATGTCTTATTAGTAGATGCAGAAAGAGCAGGAACAGAAACCCGCCTCTGCCCTTCACCTCTTCACGCCACACTCCCATTAAAATTCCCTAGTCCCACAACGTACCCCGGGAATAAAGGGTTTTATGAGCAATAAATTTAGAAAAGGTATCATCAGCACACACACACTTCTCTAACGTATAACGCACATTAGCCTTGCAAAGGTGCGGAATCTCTGAAGTCCAAGCAAGAAAACCTGTTTAACTTTGTGGAACTAGTGTTTTCCCAAACTATTACTAAGTTTGGACCTAAAAGTTTTATCCCTAAAGGCTCCCTAGTACGTGCTTTGGGCGGTGCCACTTCGGACGCGCACTTCCGCTTGGGCAGGAGGGTCCTGCCGTCTCTCCCCGCCCGCCTTACGTGTTGTGGGCGTGGATGTACACGTGGTGCAGGACGGCCTGGGACAGCGAGAAGACGTGGAAGACGACCCGCTGCAGGATGTCGCTCGTCTCCGCGAAGAACTGGTCGAAGCCCCAGCACTTGGCCTGCTCCACCTCCAGGATGTTGGCCAGGATGGGCACCAGCTGGCTCTGCAAGCCCCTGCCCTCCCAGGACACGGGCACTGTCAGCGGGGACACTGGGCCCCAGGCGTGTCCCCGAGCGGGCGAGGGGGCGTGAGAACACCCTGGAGAACGGGGACGGGGTGGTAGGGAGGGAGAGCTGGAAGAAGGCGTTCCAGCATCCGGGTGGAGAAACCGAGGTCGCAAAGGGCGAGTGTGGTACCCAAGCCCTCGGTGTGCCCGGGACCCCGCTGGAACAGGCCTCGGACATCCTGACTCGGCAGGGAGAAGCGACACCCAGCCCAGACGTGAGCGCCGCCCGCCCAGCAGGGCCCACTCACTTCGACAGGCGGCAGGTGACGGGGAGGGTGTAGCTCCACTCCAGGGGCCCGTGCTCCCGCCTCTGCGTGCCCGCGATGGCCCCGGGGGGCTTCTCTGTGGTGATCCGGTGCCTGGGGTGAGGCAGGGCCGGGTCAGCGGATCCCAGACGTCACACTTGCAGGGATGGCAGACTCAGCAGGGCGGGCTCAGAGCACTGGGTCCAGGCACCCAGCCACCCTAAGGTCGCCAGGAGAGTGGAAGCTGAGCGGCCCCGGCTCTCAGCCCGTGAGCTCACCTTGCCTGGGAAGTCCCCTGCCAAGCTCTTCGCTGAGGCAGAGGGACCTTTGCCCTGTCCGCCGCCCCTGCCCTCACTGTGCTAACGCGGCCTCCACACCTTCGCCCGGGCTGTGCTTGCCGCCCGCCGGCATCCCCTCCCCTCAGCCTCTAACCTTCCCTGACAGCCCGCCCGTGCCAGTGTCCTGCCCCTTTCCGGAAGCCAGAACAGGTTCGGCTCAGCTCGCCCCCCAGGCTGAGGTGGGTGGCTCGACCTTCTGCTCATCCACCATAACTCTGTCTGGTTCTGGGCAGGGCCTCAGTGACAGCAGCTCCTGTCTGCAGCCACTCGCCGCTTCCGTACCAGCAGGAAACCAAGGAGGGACCTTGGACCTGGGAACTGGAGGCTGCGTTCCTGCCCCACCTCTGCCCCCCCACCCCCACCCCCACCCCGGCTCGGTAACCTCGGGCAAGTCGAAGATAAGGGAACATTCCCAGGCTCCCACCTAGCCATGGGCAGGGCTCAGCTCCTCCTCTGACCCACAGTTTAACAAAGGACCTACCAGGAGCCTGGCTGGGGGTTGGACCAGAGGGGGGTGGCAGAGTTTGAAGGGGGAACAGGGGACACAGCAGGCACCAGTGGGGGGAAGTCCAGGGCCGCCCCCCTCCTGCCCGCAGCCCACCATACATGATCTCCTTGTTGCGCCGTGGCCCGCCAAAGGGGATGAAGGGCAGGCTGCCGGTGGCTGCGTGGTACAGGGTCACCCCGATGCTCCAGAGATCCACAGTCACCCCGAACGCCTTTTGCTGGGGCTTCCGAAGCACTGCGCGTTCATACATGTCGGGGTGCTGCCGGGGAGGGAACCAGAAAGCAGCCGCGGTGGGGGATGGGCAAGGGCCCGAGCCCCTACCCGTCGGGCCCCGTTCCACCTTCAGGTGAAAACCGGACCACTCAGAACCCTGCTTCTTCATCACCTTAAAACAGGTGTTGCTTTCCTCGGCCCACCCAGAGCATTTCCACCTGCCCAGCCTCCGCCCTGGGGGGTGGTGAGCGGCCCCGTCCCACCGTCCTCCCGAGCAGGTCCCGGGTTCCCGGCACGAGGCGGGCTGGCTGGGCAGGCCTTGGCACCGCCTGTTCCGCCTTAGAGAACAGAACGAATTTTTCTGGACGGGGTGCAGGGGGTGAGATAGAACCCTCCGGAAGCAGGGGGATGGGCCAGCCCCCTCCTGGGGGCTCCGAGGGCGTCACCGTGTCCCCAGCAGCTCACTCACCAGGTACTCCTCAGTCCCGTAGACTGAGACGAACTTCTCATCGTCGTCCAGCTCCCGGGCGGCCCCGAAGTCCGTCAGCTTGTAGATGCTCCGTCCCGCCTCCCCCACGAGGCGCATGATGTTCCCGGGCTTGATGTCGCGGTGGACGATGCCGTTCTCCCGCAGGTGGTTCATGCCGGCCACTGGGGACAGACGGAGGGCTGCTGGGTGGCTCTGGCTGGGGACAGTCTAGAGCCCGAGGCTCACCTTGGTGGGAAGGAAGGCTGTCCTTGCCTCCGGACAGACAGGTGGTTCCCACGGGCTGATGGGGCCACGGGAAAAGCGGGGGAACAGTGGTGGGCTCGGGGCAAAGGAGGGAGCCCCGAGGGCACTGGGTATCGAGGCTCCGGCTGTCTTCTCTAGAAACCAAAGGCGCAGACCCCTCTGTGTTATTTATTTAATTGTGGTAAAATATACATAACAAAATTTATCATTTTAACCATTTTTAAGTGTACAGTTCAGTGGCATGAGGCACATTAACATTGTCTTGCCACCCTCACCGCCATCCATCTCCAGAACTTTCTCATCTTTCCAAGCTGAACCTCTGTACCCATTAATCAACACTCCCCATGCCCCCGCCAGCCCCTGGCACCCACCGTTCTACTTTCTGTCCCTGTGAACCCGACCACTCCAGGAAGCTCGTGTGAGCGGAATCATGCGGTGCTTGTCCTTTCGCAACGGCTTATTTCCCTTGGCATGATGTCTTTGAGATTCATGCATGTTGTAGCGTGTGTCAGAATCTCCTTCCTTAAGGTCAAATAATATTCTATTGCATATATGTCCCTCATTTCGTTTATATGTTTAGGCCATTTCCACCTTTTGGCTGTTGTAGATAATGCTGCTATGAATGTTGGTGTTCAATCTTTTTTAAATTTTATTTTTAAATTGGAGTTTTAAACTGCATGACTAGCGGAACCAGACACCCGGTGCTGCCCAGGAGGGCCTGCCGCAGGCCTGCAGCTGCTCGGAGGGGGTGGGGCGGGGGCTCACCCACGCAGC
>RJWJ010046186.1:0-11452 GCA_004363605.1 Indri indri | reverse complement strand
GGCTCTCCTGCCTGCTAGACTACTGCAGTGGATTTTAAATATTTCCATAATTTCCCCCCAGCACCCCAGAGAGGGAGATTAGTCTTATTTCCATCAGTTTTTAGATGCAAAAACCTGAAAGAAAGTAAAATTTAGGAAATTGGACCAAACCAAGCCAAGAAAACTAAAAAGTGCTCAAAATTCACTTCTTTGCTGATCGCTGCCCTCTCTCCCCTTCCCAACACACTGGGCTCCCACTCACTGAAGCCAAGCCAGGCAGTTTTCTTTTTCAGGTTGTTTATAACAAAACAAAATAAAAACAGAAAGTGTATTTTTAAAACCAACTAAAACAGCCCAGACCCAGGCATCATGGGCTTTCTCCAGCCCACGCTTGCTGTCCAGACCTGTGCCGGGGACTGTGGTGGAGGCGGCCTTGCCTGGCCTCTGCCCCGGGTTCCTGCAGGCCCTGTGGCCCACACCACCTCACCACGGCCAGCTGCTGTGGCCACAGCACCCTGGGCAGAAGGAGACAGAGGACTCCTCTGCAAGCAGGCAGGGCCGAGGGCAAAGCCAAGGGTCTGCTGGGCAACGTTGGCTTCCTAGGGAAGGGTCCCAATTAGGAGGTGGGTGAGTGAGGATCTGGACCAAACCACGCTGGCAATTTAGCGTGATGCTGCTGACCTACTTTCCAGTGGGCGAGCACAACGGAGTTGCCCATGGCGCCCGCATGGCTGCAAGGAGGGACACAAGCCTGTTGTCCCTACGTGCCCTCAGCAGGTTTCAGATCCCCTTCTGAGATCCTCTAGAGCAGTCCTCTAGCATGCCCGTTCCCTTACTGTAGCTGTTTGGGGGCTGCCCTGTCCCCAGCCTCCACTGTAAGTATGGCTAGCCTCAGCCATTTACCAGTGGAAACCATCTCCACTCACCTTTTTCTTGCTTCCACAGGGCTTACCTGGGCCTCCTGGACCAAAGGTAAGTGGCTTCTGGGTGATGCACTGAATAGGTGGGCGAGTTCCCTACGGGGGGTGGACAGCACTGAAGGCCACCAAGGAAGGAGTCAGCGAGATCTCAGCCGGGAGGTGGGCCAAGCTTCGCCCATTTCCAAAACACACCTTCCTCTTAGGAACTGGGCTCGTTCCAACTAGGATCGCCCTTCTCATGAGCTCAGGCTGGCAGAGCAAGTCCTCCGGCTGGTATAGAAGGCACAGTCCCACCCTCCAAGGACCTTATAATCTAGTTTGAAACTGTAGGCAGATGCCCAGGACAGCGTCACAATATCTCAATAAAATAGTGTTTTGTAAGGTGTCAGGACAGGAAGGGACCTCCAGGGTCACCCAGTCTCCTGTCAATCCTCACACAGAATACCCACAATGTCAAACAGACTCTGCCTTTGAAGCTGTGGACCCTGGGGCTCTGGGGATGAGAAGGGGCCCAGTACTGATTGTGCCCAATGGTTTTATACATTGAAGCTGAGGGCCCTGGGGAAAGTGTCTTGCCCAGGTTCGACAGAGTCATTGGCAGAACAAAAACTGACCCTCGGGTCTCCCAGGTCCCAACTCAGTTGACCCTTCCCACGGTTCCTCAGCCTCTGCAAAGTGGGGCTCGTTCTGAAGAGTAGAGCAATCTCTGTTGGTCTCAGAGGAAGCAGAGAGCTCTTGTCCCCGGGACAGCTGGAGGTGCGTGTTGAAGGGGCAGGACGACCTGGCGTCATTGGGAGGAGGAGGGATGGCATCATGTGGGGAACAGCACAGACCACAGTTTGACTTTGGGAAACTCTCTTTAATGGCATTCTCTTTGTTTTCCCAGGGAGACCCAGGGATCCAGGGCTACCATGGCCGGAAGGTAAGATGAAGGGGGAAGACCCCACCTCCCCCAGTGGTAACCCAAGTGGGGCCTCACAAGTGCACACAGGGTCAGGACTTGGTCATACATAATGCACATTTGCACACACACCACCCAGTGGAGCCTCCACCTGCGGGAGGAGGAGAAACAGAGGGCGTGGGCCTCGGGCAAATCGGTGGCCCAGCAGGACCTCAGACCCAGGAGGCTCTCTCGCTGCCGCTGCCAGGCTGGGTGGCTGTGTCTGTACGGGGGCAGGCCAGGTTCTCATTGGCCCCTGGAGGCTTGATAAGTGGGAGTTCTGTGCTGAGCAAGTATGGGGACGTGGAGGGTCCAGCTCTGCTCTCTGGCGGCTCACAGTTCAGAGAGACAGAAGCATTGCTGTTGCATAAATAACCCCAATGAAGGCAGGCTTTATTAAATGCCACCATCGCAAGGTGCAGTGTGGTCATGCACAGAAGGTGGAGAGAGGAATTCCAGGTTGCAAGGAGTTTGGCAGGTCTGCTGGGAGAAGACAGCCTATGAACCAAACCTTGATGAATGGATGGACGTATGGGTTATGTATTGCCGTGTAACAAACCATCCTAAACTTACTGGCTTAAAGCAGATGGTTGATTTCTCATGATTCTGTGGATTGGTGATCTGGAAGCTCTGCTGGTCTCACCTGGGCTCACGCATGGAGTCGCATCAGATGATAGATGGAAGGGTGGGAGGGGCCAAGATGGCCTCATTCATGTGTGTCTGGTGGTTGGTGCTCGCTGGGGGCTGGGGGCTTCAGTCCTCCATGTTGCTTCTCATCCTCCAGTAGGCTGGACAGGCTTCCTTACAGCACAGGTGGCATTCAGATGGGCAGGTCCCAGTGCATAAGTACATTTCCAGTGTCTGCTTACATCACATTGTCTAATGCCCTATTGGTTGGTGCAAGTCACATGGCCAAGTCATGTGAGTCAGTATGAGTGGAGTCCTGGTCTCCACTTCTTGGCCATTTTTAATCCACCATTGTGGTCCTTCCACCAGAAAACCTGAAGGGAAATGGTATTTTAGAGAGGGAGACAATTTGAGCAAAGGCCAAGAGGCGATCATTGCAATAACCATAATAATATAATAATAATTTTATGACCGTCACTACTTGCTGGACACCTACTATAGGCCAGGCACTTTCTTTCAACACAAGCTGTGTTAGTTCTAACCCTAAAACCACCCTGTGAGGCTGGTGTGACTATTCTCCTATTTAACAAATGAGGAAACTAAGTGTCTTTGTCTATGTTGTGTTGTTATCACAGAGTACCACAGACTGGGTAACTTACAAAGAAAAGAAATTTATTTCTTGCAGTTCTGGAGGCTGGGAAGCCCAAGGTCAAGGAGCCGGCATCTGGCGAGGGCCTTCTTGCTGTCTGAGAGAGGTCGAGAGAGCAAGAGCTAGAAGGGGCCGAGGTCGCTTTTATAACAAATCTACTCTCTCAGTAAGGAACCCACTTCTACCGTAACTAACCTGCTTTCACAATAAAAGCATTAATCCAGTTCTGAGAGCAGAGCCCTCAGAACCCAATCACCCCTTAAAGGTCCCACCTCTCAATACTGTTGCACTGGGGATTAAGTTTCCAACACACGAACTCTGGGGGACACGTTCAAACCATAGCACTGAAGCTTGCCCGAAGTCTCATGGCTTGTAGGTGGCAGAGCAGGAGTTCAAGTCCAGGTGTTCCCATGGTACCACCTGCTGTAAGGAGCCCATCCCTGCCCTCCAAACCAGGTTGGGAAGCCTCTGGGGTCTTTCAGGAGGAGAAAAGAGGCAGGAAAGAAAGGCACCAGGGTGGGGAAAGAATGTTCTAAAGAGAAGAATCAGCCTGCAGAAGCACATTCCTCACACACTGCACTTGGTGGCTGCCATCACCACGTTGCTTTATGAGTGTCTGGTGTATGAAATGGCAGGACCTGAGAGATCTTTAATTAGTTCTGCATACACTGAGAAGTTTGTATGGTCTCAGGAAGTGGAAATCGGCCCCCGTGGTTGCCTCCATCCACTCACGCAGACTCATAAAATTTACTGCCTCCTGGTACAACATGGAGTTGTTTTTCCCATTAGCAGCCAGGCCAGCTCTTTCAAGCTGTGAAGGGGATGCGGGGCCGCCTGAGCATCCCTGGGTGTCACGGCGATGCCCTCAGCTGGCATCGGACCATGATGGGCACCCTCATTCCACTGCAAACTGGAAGTCTGTCATCCAGAAAGGAGCTTGGGGTCTGTTGTCCTCAGGATGGAGCGTCCTCCACTCAGGGCTGGGTGTCATGATGCTAGAGTGCCCGGTTGCATGAGAGTGGCCATCCTAGACTCAGACTGTAGGAAAAATCATTTAACCCTGGCTGCATTGAATTTGCAGGGCAAGGTAGTGTAGTCCTGCTGTGGGCAGGCAGCTCCTGTCCCCGGGATGTCACGGTTTGCCCAGGACAGCGCAGGCTCCAGCATGGAAGGGGGATCATTCTTTTGCATGACTTGTGAGGGACAGCAAGTGCTGGTGGGTTAACCTTACAGGAAGAACAATTCCAGAACAATAAGAGGGAGCTTCCTCGTACCCGGGTGCCTCGGGAGGTGTTCAGTAGAGGCTGGACAACGACTGGTCTGGGAAGTGCTAAGAGAAGCCTCTATATCAGGTCGGAGACTGGATTAAAGTCCCTTTCAGCTCAGGGAGGCCACGGCTTCCTGAGGACAGAGTTGGCTCCGTATCCCCTAGAGAGGAGCAGCCCCGGCTTCGAGAGGGGCCTTGGTCCCCTCGAGCCTCTGTCCAAGTCTTTTCTCTGTCCACGCCCAGGGCTTGTCGGAAGCACCCCCGCACCCAGGTCTCATGAGCACCCAGGGGAAGGTCCTTCCTCTCCCTTCATGCTGGCCTCTTGTCCCCATCCCTTCTTTCTCTGTCAGACCAGCCCTCCCTGCTCTCCTGTGACGGCCTCTTGTCCGGGACTGTTGAGGGGGGTGAGGCTGCGGCTCCCCGTCACTCCCTCTCTGGTCCCTGGAAGGCTCACACTCCCTCTGCTCCTCCCAGCCTGTCCCTGCATCTTTTCAGTGGGCGCCATGAAGCCACCAGCCTTGCAAAGCCAGCCCGCCCACAGGTGGTCTCTGCCAGGACCTTTGTCCTGCCGCCAACTCACCACTGCCCCCTAGCCCGCCAGAGGCCAGGGGAAAGACAGCGGGAACTGCGACCAGCAGCAGAAGGCCCGCCCAAAGACTTGAGGTCATTCGTTGAGAGGCTCTAGTGTCTGTCCCAGTGCTCCAGCCCCAGTGGGACAGTGGCCATCTTGACCCTGGTGATCACATGCTCAGGCAACAGTTTGCTTCTCCCCTGAGATGAAGAGATTTTTTTTCGTCTTTGATGCCAAAGACGAGTGCAGCAATACTTCACATCTCTAGCTCAGCCAAAGTTCATTTGCTCCCTGTCTTACTCGGGCCTTACCATGGCTCAGTGGTTAGAGCTCATTTCCTGATTGTACAAATGAGAAGCTCAGAGAGGTTAATATTTCGCCCAAGGTTGCACGGCTGGCGAATGTCCATGCTGGAATTAAAAGCAAAGTCTCTTAAGTCCAAGTGCAGTAGCCAGCCCATCTTTGCACCCTGGTGCAGAAGTGAATGTCTGCTCAGGGGGTCTCCTCAGGGGGTCTCACCCCAGGCTAAGCTAACTGTGCACACACCTCCCTCCTTTGTGGTTTCTTTGGGGTGTGGAGGGTTATCCCCAATGTCTCTCCTTTTGCTGTCAGTCCTCTCTCTTTCTGCTCCCTGCTCCGCTGTCTGTGTGGAATAAGGCACAAGGAGGAGGCACTAACACGGAGGGTGACTTAGTCACAGATGCTGGGAAGATGAGTTTGTTCCCACCCCACCACCCTGGGGAGGAACGGGTGCCAGCAGGTGGGGACACTGAGCTGAGACAGAGAGCCAAGTGGCTGCTCTCGAGGTCAGGTGCGAGCGGGACCCGTGGGGTAACTGATGGACCCTCGGCACGAGCTTCCCTTGCTGTGTCCCAGAGACTTGATGTGCATGCAGGCGGTCCTTTCCGACGGCCCGGGGTGGAATTTAACTCTCAGCCTGGGCAGCTTGCTAGTGGTTAGTTCTGTCCCCCACCACCCTTGCCCACTGGGCTGTGCCTGGTATCCTCTCAAAGGCCAGCCAGGCCAGCAAGGCAGGCGTCTCTACTGGTTCCTTGAGATCAAAGCCCAGCATGGCCAGCGGCCCCTGTGCGGCCGCCACCCCACTCGGGGCCAGCCCTCCTGCCTAGACACTGCGAGTATTGTTGTGCACCCATGTGGTACCTATTTGATCCGAATTTATGGCACCGATCTACTTTAAATATGTTGCAAGATGCAAAGCGTGTTTAAAACATTACAACCTTGGCTCTCTTTCAAGAGGATTGACGCGTGGTGTCAGATCATGTGTGGATCAGAAAACCTGGTGAAAGCTTGTCTCTAAATGCATCGAGGCGGGTTGTCCCTCTGGAAGTGGGGGTGTGTTTGATGCCTGCGGTGGTCTGAGCATTACGCCTCAGGATCTGCATGAAGGACCGTGTCTGAAGGGCGCATCCCCCTCCTGTAGGCTGCAGGCAGTGCGGGTTTCAGACCAGAGGAGGAGCCTCAGGCTGGAGCCACTTGCAACTGCGGTCACCCCTCTTGGAGGCCGGGGTGGGGGAGGTGGTCCCCAGACACAGGGGCTCCCTGTGGAAGAGATGGGAGGGACCCTATGGTGGGGACAGATGACCACCCTCCCAGCTGTCCCAGCCCTCATTCTGTGGTTGCACCGGCCCTTCTTCTCAGCACTCTTCAACCTTTCTGCCAAAGGGATGAGGGTTCCGATCTGCCGGTCAGAGCGAGGGTCCACGTGGCGGACACACTTCTGGCGAATGACAACTTGCGTGGTTAAGGCTGCCTGACTTGCCAACATGCCAGGCTGTGCGCCGGGCACTCTGCCTGCATCGACTTATTGAATCGTTGCAACAACCCTGTGAGGTAGCTTTTATTCTTATCCCCAATTGACAGATGAGCAAACTAAGGTTCACAGAAGCTACTTCCTCCCAAGGTCCACAACTAGGAAGTAGAGAGGCCAGTCTGTCTGACCCCAGAGCCTTGCTCTGAATGACTTTACTACCTGCATCTTATGAGCCCCGGGGGAACCCATGATTTCCGGTAGGCACCCCGCCCCCAACCCCTCCTCGAATGGAAGGAAAAGAGGTGGGGGTTGAGCTGTTTTCCTTCTCGTGAGAAAAGGGTTTTGGCTGTGTCGAGGCCTCTCTCCGAGCCTCCAGGCTCTCTGTGAGCAGTATCTGGAGAGGCTACAGCGGAGCACGCAGGATTCTTGGTGTGTGTTCAGTGGAAGAACTGACGAAGTGGAGTGTTCTGTCCATTGGCACTAACTCTGCCCAAATGATCTCCCCAGGGAATTGGGGTGGTCGCAGGACTTCCCATAAACCCAGGAGAAGGCAGCTTGTCCCAGCCTTCATGACAGCTCTTCCCGAAACCTTCCTGCACCCCTCCGGCCCCCAGAGGACCTGAGTGACTCCAGGCTCCGCCTGGCGCTCACATGTAGCTGAATGCTCCGTACAGATGGAAGCCATAGACACGGGAGCCTGCTGGTGTGGGGACAGCATTTTCTTTCAAAGCCGTGAAATCCCAGTGGGGACATGCAGACCATTTAAATTAAAGCAGATCAGAAAACTAAGACCTGGGCCCCAGATCTGAGGCCTCATGGGCGCTAAAAGGACTCCATCCCCCTCCCTGTGCTCTCTGGGCCCTGTTTTTCCTGCACTCCTAAGTCCAAAGACTAATTAGAGCTGACTTTTCTTTTTGGAACTAACTACAAAATCAACCGATCTCAAATTGAGATTACAAGCCAGCCGCCCTTCCAAAGCCCTGGCCTTCAATGGGGCACCCGACCCCGGTAATTCCCTGGATCACTTCCTGCCGGCCCTAATTACCGGAGGACCTGGGATTTCCGTGGTTCCGGTCCTCTGCGGTGTGGAGGCTGGCTGGGCCAGGGAAGCAGGAACTGAGCTGCCCTCTTCCCGGAAGGGAGGCCTGGGAACTCTTTGGGGCAGAAGGGCATTAGCCTTCCTCACCCGGCTCTTGCACCCCAGGAAAGGGCCCTGGTCCAGGCCTGAGGCCCAAGCTGCCTGCTACCACCACCCCCCTCCCCCCAGCCCTGCACGCCCCACACTCCCAGACAGGCCTTCCTCCTCCCCTGCAGAGAACAAAGAGCCTGTGTGCGGCTGCGCTGGGCCCTGGGCCTTCCCACCCAGACCTGGCTGCAGCAGGAGCCCAGGCCTCACCTCGGGGAGGTCCATTCATGACCTGACCTTTTTTGGGCTGGGAGCTGACCTTGAAGTCCCCCACCTCCTTCCAGACTGTGTCTTCTTGCCAAGTCCCTGCCCAGCTTGTTCTGCAAACAGTAAATCACCAATTAAGAGGCCACTCCCACAGGACCAGAGCACGGCCAGTCTGCGCTCCCAAGAGCTCACTCCCACTCTGTCATCTCTGTGAAGGATGGGTCCCCCCACCTGGAAGCTGGGACCAGAATAGAGGACCTATTGATGCTGTCACGTGCTCAGGTGCAGGGCCTGGTTGCCGAGTCTTAAGTGGCAGCCTCAAGGTCAGGCCGAGACTGGCCTTCAAGGGCAGTCAGGGCAAACCCCTCTGTGCCCATCTGCGCATCTCCGCCTCCCCTTCCGTGCATCGGTTCTTGGCACTGAGGCTAAAAAGCCGGCCTCCCAGAGGGGTGACGGGCTGGCCTGGGAGTTGCAGTTCTGCCATCACGCTCCATGCACATGGGCAGGGACACTTTGTAATGCTCAGAGCCCGCACGTCCCCAGCCGCAGGATGGTCCACAGAGGGTGGCCGAGAGTCCCCACTAGGAGGACAAGGGAAGGCAGAGGTAGAGGAGATAAAGCTGGGCCTGTGGGTTGGACAGACCGAGAGGGCCAAGCCCCCGGAAGACAAAGACAGTCATGAGTGAGCAGACCTAAATTGAGCACAACTCCTAACTGAAGCTTTTCAGACAGGAAAACTTAAGAGGGGAATGGAAAAGAAGGGGTATCTGGATAGGCTCTCGCAGGATGTACCCCGGGAACAGCCCTCTGAACAGAGGTGCGTCACTGTCCTCCTGTGGCAATGGCCACCAGCAGCCCCCGCCTCCTGTCTGCTGCAGGTGGGTCCTGGCCGCAGCGACACTGGAGCCTTGACAGTGACTCTGGCCTCACCCTCCATCCAGGAGTCAGAGTTCTCTGGCCTGGGGGAAGCCCAGCTCCCCAGCTCAGAGGTGGGGTGGGGGCGAGCCCACAGGGACAAGAGTGAGGACTGAGCCTAATGAGAGTGGAGAGAGCGGCGGCGGGGAGGTCAGCCGGGCACCGCTGCTTCCTGCCCGCAAAGGGCGGAAGGGAGGGGGCCCTCAGGTGGGGGTCAAGGGAGCCTGGGGCCTGGGTCATTTGCAGAATTAAGAGCCTCGACCCAGAGGAGAGGGAAGGGTCGAAGGTCAGCCACGCTAGGTGGAGGGCTGCCTCGCTAGGAAGCTCTGATTTCCCCCAAGTGCAGGACTGTGTCTTTACGTACTCAGATCAACAGGGGCTAAAGACAGCCTCGATTAGCCGGGAAACCCTCATGCTCCAGGATTTTGCTCTGCACAGTTTCTTCTGAGAGTGGAGACAGAAGCCCAGAGATGAGCGTGAAGCAGAACCGCCTCCTACCCTGTGGGAGCATCCCACAGCCGCCCTCTGCGCGCAGGAGGAGGGGAGAGCTGAGACCCCCCCGCCCCAGAGCTGCGTTTTTATCCCAAGCTCAGACTCCCTCCCCCACCCAGCCTTTTCCTGGAGCTGCCAACGGACCCAAGTGTCTGGCTCTGGCCCCTGTCCCTCCTGAGGGCTGTGCAGAGAGCAGGGACAGGGCTGGGTGAGTGGAAGACCAGGAGCAGGAGCAGGCGGGAGGGATCTGGCCTAACGGAGGACCCTGGACCCAGAGCGGGAGGTGGTGTTTCCATGGTCACACACACTTCCAGCCCGGCTCCCCAAAACAGAGGTGGGAAGAAGAGGGCAAGGGCATTGCAGGAAAGGTGAAGAAAAGACAGAGGAAGAGGAATGAACAGTCAGGGACTCCCCAAGCTGACCTCCCACCTGCACTCCCCGCTCTGGGGCCTCTGGGCTGAGTCAGCCTGGTTGGGCCAGTTGGAATGTTAGCAGATGACTCTGGTCCCCCAAAGGAAAGAGTGACAGGGCCCCTCAGCTGGCACTCCTGAGAGGGGGCTTTGAGGCCACTGTGGCCCGAGTGGCCAGACTTCAGACGAGGTCCTGTCGCGCCCTCTGCTGGCCGCAGGGCAGACATGTGCACACAGGCCAGGCCCCGCCTGTGCTTTTCCGGGCTCCCTGGACTGAGCTGCCGCATCCTCCGGCCCCCTCACCCTGTGGGCCCCGGGCCTGAGGGCCCAGCAGAGAGGGCTTGCCCTGCTTTCAGCCTGCAGAGGTTATCTGACGGGGGCAGATGGACCCTCAGTCCAGCCGATGTTGGGGTTGGCCAGGAGAAATGAGCACCTGGGCTTTGGCAGACAACAAACTCAGGTTCACAGCCCTAGACTGCCCTTGGCAGTCATACCTGGCTCTCTGAGCCACAGTTTGCTCACCTGCGACAC
The DNA here is from genome assembly GCA_004363605.1 of Indri indri. Taxonomy (NCBI): domain Eukaryota; kingdom Metazoa; phylum Chordata; class Mammalia; order Primates; family Indriidae; genus Indri; species Indri indri. The sequence continues at coordinate 987 of RJWJ010046186.1, read as the reverse complement.
AGGAATAACATCCACTCCCACATGGGAGGGGATTCTTGAAGACCGTATAGAGCAGCGTTCCCCAAACATTTTTGGCACCAGGGACAGGTTTCACGGAAGACAATTGTACATGGAAGGTCGGGGGGTGGGGGGGGCAGGTTCGGGGGAGGGGAGGCAGAGCTCAGGCAGTGATGCGAGTGATGGGGAGTGGGTGTAAAAACAGATGACGCTTCACTGTGCGGCCCGGTTCCTAAGTTTCATGGAAGACAATTTTTCCACGGACCGGTGGGCGGGTGGAGGGGGAGGCAGGCAGAGCTCAGGTGGTGATGCGCCATGGACCAGTACCGGGGACCGCAGGGATAGAGGAAGGATGGAAAGCTCCTACGTGCAGTGTGGGCACAGGGCAGGTGCAGTGAATGGCTGCGCCTGTCTCTGATCATTCGCGCAAGGGGAGACTTAATGGTAGAGCACACCTGGGGCAACGGCTTGTCTGTTGTGCTCCCTTCCTGAATCTAACTCTGCCACCTGCCTACGGCTCAGGGGTCGCTGTGGGGGTCAAGCTGAGGGAGGGCTCTGGTGCTTGGAGCTAAAGGTGCTGGGCTGTTTGCAAAATTCAGACACTTGGCCCAACAAGGATGCAGGTGCAGCCATTGCAGGCAGACGTGAACTTGTGCATGCAGATTACAAATGCAGAGTGGTTCCTGCTGCGTTGGGGAGGCAGCACTGGGTTATGGGGAACAACAGAAATTCATAGAGGAGACAAAAGGGCCCTGCTTCCATCAGACAGCTCTGCAGGCAGCAAGCAGGGTGAAGCCCCCTGTGCTGGGGCCCACAGGGGTATGGGGGTCTGTGTGTGAGGACAGCTCAGCCCAGGGTGCTCAAAAAAGCACTGGGCACTTTACTGACCCAGGCCCCAAACAATAAATGGAGTTTTGAGTCGAGGAAGTATTAGTAGCTGAAAGCCACAGAATCATGAACAGGTGGTGTTTCTGGGGACACACGCACCAG
>RJWJ010046185.1:0-11463 GCA_004363605.1 Indri indri | reverse complement strand
ACCTACCTCAACCAGGTCAGGGCTAAGCCTTGTCTTGTACCACAAATAACAAAAGTCTTACCTTGCCCCTCCCAGCCACTGGCCTGAGGCAGGGATGCAGGCTTTACTTCTCAAAAAGGAGTGGAGGATGTTTTAAAGAGACAAAATATTTTTGCCATTTTCTCAGACCATTCCCTCTGTTACATGTTCCCCACTCTCAATGTGAATCTTCCATGTCTAAGGGAGGAGGGGTGACTACTCTGTTACACATTTAAACCAACAGAATAACAATTTATCAATGGAAACTATGTGAAAGAATGAAGCCAATAATTGCATGCTGTGGTCATTTAAAATGCAACTAAACACTCTCCATAATTTATTTTCTTAATATTCTTATATATCCACTGTTCTTTATTTGCTGTGTATATTAATGTAATATGGCCACAAAAACCATGGGAATCTTTTTTCCGCTACAAAATATCCTATTCTTTTTTTGCATCTTATGAGAAATACATTTTTAAGTATTTTAGAATTAATTACCCATTGTCAGAACCTAATCATGCCATAAATAAAGAGAAATTCACAGATGGGTACAATTATACATGCACACAGTTCTGTTTCTGTACCACATTAATAGACTAGATGGACTTTTTAAAATCAAGTTTTGAGGCTATGTTTGGTACTGCCTCCCTTAACATATAGACCTATATTTTACACACGTCTATATAATTGTCAGCTGCATTACTGAAATCCTCCATGTGCTGATTCGTTTGTCTAATATTAAAACTTTCAGCCTTCTGTTATTTTTATGTGCATGTGTCTGATATGTGTTTCCCCCTCTCTTTTTTTAATCCTCTTGTATCGTTTTGCTGTAAATACCTTATACATGGATTGGGCTTTGTCATGCAATTCCCACTGCAAGATATTTATGGGAGAGACTTAAGGAAACTAAAAGCATTTCTAGTGGTGATTAGTACATTTGATATTATCACTGAAATCTTTCTATTTTTAAATTTTTTTTATTTCAGTGTATTATGGGGGTACAGATGTTTAGATTACATATATTGCCTTTGCCTCACCCGAGTCACAGCTTCAAGCGTGTCCATCCTCCAGACGGTGTGCACTCCACCCATTAGGTGTGAATATACCCATCTCCTCCTCCCCCTGCATCTGACCAACACCCAATGAATGTCACTACTATATGTGCATTTAAATGTTGATCAGTTAATACCAATTTGATGGTGAGTATATGTGGTGCTTCTTTCTCCATTCTTGCGATACTTCACTTAGTAGAGTGGGTTCCAGCTCTATCCGGGATAATGCAACAGGTGCTAGATCACCATTGTTTTTTGTGGCTGAGTAGAATTCCATGGTATACATATACCTCATTTTATTAATCTGCTCCTGTATTGATGGGCACTTGGGTTGTTTCCACACTTTTGCAATTGTGAATTGTGCTGCTATAAACATTCGAGTGAAGGTGTCTATTTTATAGAATGTCTTTTGTTCCTTTGGGTAGATGTCCAGTAATGGCATTGCTGGATCAAATGGTAGTTCAGCATCTATCTCTTTCAGGTATCTCCATATTGCTGTGCACAGAGGTCACACTAGTTTGCAGTCCCACCAGCAGTGTGTGAGTTCCTAGCTCTCCACATCCACACCAATATTTATTGTTTTGGGACTTTTTGATAAAGGCCATTCTCACTGGAGATAAATGAAACCTTATTTTTGTCTGTTCGTCTTTATTTGCTTTCAGTTTTTTCTTTTATTTCCCCTCCTAACCTTTGCTGGGTTAACCAGGACTTTCTACTCACTACCTTTTCCTTTTACTGTAATGGTAAAAAAGCTCTGATATATATTTCCAAAATGCTACTAGTTACTGTGGAAATGTTTATGAATACAAATAAATTCATAAGTGTCTATAAGTATAACAAATGTAACAAAATCTATTGTGATGTTCCCTCTCTAAAATGGGCCATATCGTGACAATTTATTTTCTCCCAGAGCTCTCGCTAGCTCTCAGATTTTGTCGAAAACATCTGCAGTCTAGTTCCAAACTAATGCTTATGCATTTAAATAAACTTCAGAATCACATACACAAAAATTATTTAAACAAATCAAAGTTTTATTGGTTTGAGGGTCCACCACTGCTGCTTATTAACCATGTTGTCTCTTTCTTCATTCCCTTAGTTTGACTTGGCTATATTAATTCCAGAAGGATGCACGTGTAGTGGGAGTTCTGGGTCCCGTCATGTGCAGAAAGGACTTGATTTTACCCTCTCACTGGAGTGACAGAATGACTGAATATCTGAGATTCACAGCTGTTTCTCCGGATATGGCCGAGCTTCAGAGGATGAAGAAATGCAAACAGATCTTCAGGCTCATGGCCCAGACAGGTAAGTTTACCAATCCAACCAACCCATTCTCTGAAATTCCTGTTGGGAATTCCACCACAGTTACATTCATGAAGATACTCTCCACTGACCATGGCATAGCTCCAGAGAGAAGGACCCATTACAATTTACAATGTTAAGTTCTACATAATCACACATAGATTTACCGATAGCCAGTTATAATTAATACATACATGTGTTATTTTGTGTTCCTAAATGTTTTCTCTGTCACTCTCATCACTGAATGCTCATCAGGAAGGAATCCTGTCTGCCCACAGAGCTCAGCAGAGTTTCCAAAACAACCTCAACAAGGTACCTTCCAATATGCACTTACATTGTGATTTCCATGTGAGACTGTGACTGACATACGTTTCTCATTACTAAAAGTGCATATTGAAGAAAAGTACTTCTCTAAGTTGTGCACACCCCGTCTCCAACTAATGCGGATGTCTCCTATTGACTTTTTGATTAAGAGTCTCCAGCAACAGTCTCATACAAACACTATGCATCTCAATTCTAATTTTTGAGATAAAATGGAATCATTTTATTACCATCAGTGAGGAATATTCAACAGACTAAGAATACTTTGGAAATGATTTATGAATTGGAACAGTGTAATGCTTATTGTGTACTGAATTCTTCAGATAAATATTTTCCAGTGTTTACCTGGGTTCAAGGAAATACACATTAGTTTTAAAATATTGACTGAACACCTACAATGTACAATGTGCTGTACTATGCACAGTTCAAAGTCACAGATAAAGAGTGCCGTATTCTGCCTGTTTTAAACATAATACTTCAATCTAAAAGGGTAAAAATAAATAATTAAATATTCTCTTTAACATTCTCTCCAGTAAGCAATTTTCTGAAAATGTGAGAAAAAAATTACTTTACACAATGAACTCACTAAAATGATCATGAATTTTTAAATCTTATATCTAATAATAGCTGTAGGCAGACCTGGATAGGCAAAGGATATCTCTATGCCCTGCATATGTGACAAAGCAAGTGAGAAGACAGTGGGAGCCATCTGTTCCCAATAAGAGGGCTATCACTGACTTACAAGTGTGTCCTGGTCATGAAAAGTGAATAACTTTTTGTCCATTGCATTACTGTTTTAAATTATCTACATGCAATACGTTCCCTCTTTGTTTGTACCGGATACAAACAGCTTTCATCCCTATACGCCCTGCTATTGTGATGGCCTCTTGATCTTACACCTGCCATATAGTTAAGGCTTATTTTCTGTCTTCCATTTTACATAGAGGCATCAGTATTGTACATGGCAGTCGTCAGGATTGTTGCTGTAAGGTTACTGCATGGTCTGAGCTAACTTCAGATACATTACACTCCTTGCAGTAATAAAAATACAAAAAAGAACTGAACTATGTTGAATTCTCACATAGAGCAAGACAATGATTAATCGCTATACGTGTCCCATCTCACTTAATCCTCACAACAGTCCTAGCGGTAGGTATCATCATTATTTCCATTTAACACACAAAGGAACTGATTTACACAGTACATGAACATGGGACTCCAGGAAATTTTAAGAATGTCTTCTTAAAATGGCCATAATAATAAAACAAATAGGAGTCATAGTATAATAACTTTGGAAATTAAGTATAACAGTCACTAATATAATGGGAAAGGGATTAGCTTTTGCCAGCCATAACATAAGGTAAAGAAAACTAGTGATAGATGGTACACCCAGGTAGATTATCAGGACCCAAATAGAAATGGGCCCTGGGAAACTGACTCAGGGGGTTTAGACAACCTGCAAGACACATCAGAAAGAGCATCACTGACGTCCTTCCACTTCTGTGGTGCAAGAACACTAGGGCTCCACTATCAAGATACGAAGTCCAGGTCTTCGCCTCTGTATTGATTCCACATTAAGCAGGTAAGTTAAAGGTCCCACTCCTTAGAGGCTGAGTTTGTGTAAGTACTTAGAATGCCTTTAGGCAATAGCAGGCTAAATCCTTAGCTTCCTGATCTCACTGCTTCCACCCATGAGATGTTGACAGCCAAATAATTAATGCACTCATGACATTAGCATTTTTCTCAGACAGAGAAAAGTGAATATAGAGGCATTGACATGCACGACTCCAGACTAGTCTCTATCAAATAAAACTCCACTCCTCCTTGATGTGAAGGCAACACAAGAGCGATGATCTAACCTTCTCCCTATCCAGAGAAATACACTATGAACAGCAGTCCTTCCGTGAGGTAAGGCAATGTCGTCTACAGCTCAAGAGAAGAAAGCCCAGACACCAAAGATTCATTTACTAAGACGATAGAACTATGGCAAGAAAAAGAAGATTTGCAGAAATATTGTCTTGGTGTTCTTCACAATAGTCAGAAAATACTGTCTCTGTGTTACAACGGAAAGGAATGCAATGAGAAAGGGAATGGCTTCCTGGAGATGAAGAACATGGTGTCAGAATCTAAAATCCATATGGTTGCACGAAACAGAAAACTTTTCATTGCAATAATTGAGTAGAAATGGAACATACAATTCTCTCATACGACAACAACAAAAATAACTAAAATAAAAGTAAAGCACATAATTGAAATGGAGCAGATAATAGACTGCTTGATCAAATAATAAGAGCAATAATAAAATCAGTACCAATTTTAATTAGCTCTTACTATTATCCTGGCACCTACAAGTAGCATATTCAATCTTCACACAGCCCCATTAGTTCAGGTTCTATATTATCAGTGCTTATCCATATACACAAACATATAATAAATAGAGAATGAATTGAGGCTTAGAAGCATTATGTATCTTGCTAAATTTCATACAGCTAGAAACTTGGAAGAGATTTGAAACTCAATCCTGGCATTCAGAGCTCACACTAAATTAAAAAATTAGAGTATGCTGCCTTTTATATCCAAATCATAGATTCAGTCTATCCCACTCATTATTAATTCCAAAATCTATGACAACATATGTCAAAATGTGTCAAATTGTACTCTTTAAATATGTGTAATTTATTACATGTTAATTGTACCTCAATAAAGCTTTTATAAAAAGAAAAATTTAGTACCACAAGATACTGTAAGGTTTATTTCATAAATGCAATGATGGCTCTGGAAGACATATACACACATATACACAAAGACAGAATAAACATTATTGGGTTGGAGAAAAAAAGAGACATAATCATGTCTAGAGATGTAAAAACATTGCATTTAATCTGGCACGCATCCCTGATTGTGTACCAATAAGTAAAATAGGAAGTAAATTGTCCCACTCACAAGAAAGAAGGTTGTGCATAGCTGTTTCAATCTTTGTATCTTGGTCATTAAAGAAAAGTTTAGTAATACTACAATGTAAATCTAAAAACTACAACTAAATAGTTTCAGCATCTTCTAATCAGTACAAAGCAGTTTTTAACTTTTTTACTGAAAGGACTACATTCTAAACCAAATTATCCTCACTATGTGAACCTAAATATAGCCAGTGTGATTTTAATTTTACCTTCCCTACAGCAAGACAAGTCCAATGATAATCATTAGAAAATTTCTTATACCATGTCTAACACAATGAATACAGTTTGAAAAATCTAAACACCTATACAGGTCTGAATATACAAGTATTGTCATCATTGTCATCTTTACATCAGGCCACACTGCAGTTTCCTGGAGGAAGAGCACATTTGACAAAGACCTTATGGTTCTTGCGTTCTTCCCAACATCTACAATTGACCTACTGCTCCATTAGAATTAACTTACAACTAACATATTTTCAACATTCATTTTCCACAGTTTCCTTTTGTTTTTGTTTTTTTCTATCATTGAAACATGTTGGCATTTGTAAACCCTAACGAAGATTTCTTCATTACTGATAGCTTTAAAATATATTTACAATTTTAATCCTTAAAAAATTACCATTTATAAACTATTCAATATCGTAATATCACTAGCAAGCACAATTTTATCAGTTGGTACCCTTAAGCTTATGTACATTTTTGGCTGCTTCAAGGTAATTTAAATTATTGTCATTTATTGTGAAAGTAAACCTAGCACAAAACACACACACACATGTCTAAAATTTAAGCAAATATGTGATAATCCCTTATAAAATTTCCTTTCAGTTTTAATCCCTAATGAATTGGTTTTGTTAGTTTTCTTTGATGAGGGACACTAGTATTCAGGGTATGACAAAAATATATCCTTACACAAGCACACAGACACAAGCACATAAATTCAGTTTCAAAATGTGATTTTGATTTCTGTAAAGTAGAAATATAAGCAGCATTATGCACCTAGGGATAATTGCTCAATTTCTTTTAATGAATTGGTTGATTTTTTTCTTATCTTTCTAAGGTAAGATAGCTTGAATTTCTAGCTGAATTACTAATGATAGAATGCTCTTTTTTTTAAGCTATATCTGTTTTTATGAGATTATGTGCTTTGAACATTTTTGGTCCATAATTTTTTTTCACTTATTACTTTAACAATATTTCACCTACTCAGCTTGGAGGGGATTTTCATTTCCAATTACTTATGTTTTTCCTTGTCACATACAAATGGAATTACACATTTGCCAAAATACATAAAATTAATACATTTTACATTATATATTTTACATCGATATTAAGTCTCAAATTTGTCCTAGTTCCTAGCAAGTGTTATACTGACAATGAGGCTTGCTTTTTTAAAAAATCCAATATTGTGGCCAGGCACTGTGGCTCATCCCTACAATCCAAACAATCTACAAGGCCGAGGAGGGAGGATTGCTTGAATTCAGGAGTTTGAGTCCGACCTGAGCAAGAGTGAGACCCCGTCTATGCTAAAACTAAAAATAATTTGCCAGGTGTGATGGGGTGCTCCTATAGTCCCAGCTACTTGGGAGGCTGAGGCAGGAGGGTCCCAAGCCTAGGAGTTTGAGGTTACAGTGAGCTATGAAGACACCAATGCATTCTAGCCAGGGGGACCACAAGTGAAACTGTCTCAAAAAAAAAAAAATTCAATATTGTAACTAAATTGTTTGTTTTAGAGGCCATTCTAGGGAAATTTTCCGATGCTCAATAAGACCTAAAGAATCCAGTAAGAAAAACAGAAGTTAAAATGGATTTTCAATGTCTTATCTTTAGTTCCCCAGGAATGTAGAAAATTCTGGAAAAGCCTACGAAGCTAAAATGTCACTATTTTTAGGTGACACTTAAGATGTCGCAGTAGTCCCACAGCAGTCTGTCTCAGTTTGGTATTGCCCCAAATGAGAACAACTGAGTGACCCGAAGGAAAAAGAGTCCATGTCAATATGACAAAGACCCTGGCCTGATGTTCTTGTGTCTTAAGGTGAATCCAACCTGATAGTATGTAAGAAGAAAAGTGAACTATGAAGAAGAGGAGGAAAGACATCACCATTTTTATGGCCCTCTTATGGGCCTGGGTGCTAACATCCCTGGAGCCCATGGAGTTGAGCTGCAAATTTCTGATATGTCTCATCAAGGACAGAAATAGAAGGACCAGTGAGGTCAGGGACAGAAGAAAGGGGATTAAGTAGATCAAATTGAAAACAATCCAACTGTTAAAATATACAGTTGTACTTACATCTGAAGACAAACTTGAGTTTCTCTCATGTTTGTTATAGACGTTAACCCAGAAGCCAGTGTATGTGTCTGCTAATGCCAAGTTAATAAGCAGTAAGAACAAAGATAGCAGCTGGAGCACAGGTACCACTCTGCTAATTCTCCACCTCAGCCAGATGAAGCAGGGGTGGGAGAAACTGGCTATTTTGAAGAAGTAGAACACACTCAGAGAGGTGGCAAACCAGGTAGCTATGTGATTGATCACTGTCCAAAAGATGGTAAGAGATTTTCTTACTTTACCGATGACATATAGCTGTGGCCATAACACAAGTAGAAATGAATCAAATAGCACTGTCCAAAGCTGAATGATTCTGGAGAGAGCAAGGTTGGTGAGGATGCTGTCGGCCAATGAGATCTTTCGACTCTTCACCCAGTCAATGGCGTTAACAAGCACGATGAACCCATTCCCCAAGATTCCGATTATGAATTCTCCGGTTTCCACTATGAGAAAGGTATTTTCAATTCCAGTTGGCATTTCTATAGAAAGAAATGCAGAAAGCTAATGCTGTTTTACTGATACCTTTGCTGTCAGATTATTGCAGATAATATTCAATGTAATGCTTCTCACTTCATATTAAAAATGCTGACAGGAACTCAGAAACTTCCGCTGTTCAATAGCATTTCATTTGTCGTCATGAAAGATCTTTCTCTTTTCTGTGGCAACGTGAGTCATAGCCCTGAAATATGTGTGCGAGGAGATCCTGTCTCACAGATCTCAATGAAACACTGTAACATTACTTTCAATCAGCTACAGACTTCCAAATTAAATAGTAAATGTGCCCCCTCGTCATTGGCTCTGGCAGCCATTTCCCGCTTGTGAGGACATCTGTAAGGTATGCAGGTATGCAAACATGCAAATAGAAGAGAGATTTCTTTACACTGATTTGTATTTTCCTCTTCAACCGAAACTGAATACCATTTGGATTCAAGTATCTTAATTTTAAAAGAATTCTCTAAACATCGTCTCTATAATGTACACATTATTCCCTAGCTACATCCAAATCCATCATATTTCAGAGTTTGTTTTAGATGAATTAAGTGTAATAAAAAGAAGCGATGTCAGAGCAACTTACTCACAAATAGGAAACAAAGAACAATAAGTAAGTTATGACTATGAAATGTGGTAAAAGTTGATCAAAATGCAATTATCACACCAAGGACAGACGATGTTACAAAATCTGTGGTCACTAGTTAATTTTTCATGAGGATACTGACAATTGGCTTGGGTTTTAAAGCTTTTAGGATTTCTTGAAGAAATAGATAAAAGAGGAATTGATTTTACACAATGATGTAAAAGCATATGCAGATTTACCAAAATTATGCCTCTCTCTTAGGTATTTTTCTGAATGTTGAACGTGGTTTCCAGTAAGCTGCTGCACATTTTCTTCTGGATTAGCTATTATAAGGTGAAAGTAAAGGAAAAAAGTAAGAAAAAAAGGTAGAAACTATGCTGATATCTTTAGATGGGAGTCTGCCAGCCTCCTCATTTGCCAGCAAATTAATAAACTTCTCTTGCCATCTCATAAGAAAAATTTTTAAAAGAAAAAAAAATGAGGAAGAATAGGAAGGAAGTTCTACTGTTTATTAATTCTTCTACTGGAATTTTGTCTCACAAAAATTAATATAGTCAGCTAAATGCAGCTCACACCTGTAATCCTAACACTTTGGGAGGCCAAGGCTGGAGGATTGCCTTGAGGCCAGGAGACTGAGACGAGCCTAAGCAACAGTGAGACCACATCTCTCCCAAAATTAGAAAAATTAGCTGGGTGTGTTGGTGTGCACCTGCAATCCCAGTTACTTGGGAAGCTGAGACAGGAGAATCATTTCAGACTAGGAGTTCAGGTAACAGTGAGCTATGATAATGCCTCTGCACTCTAGCCCAAGAGACAGAGCAAGGCTCTGTCTCAAAAAAAATTAATTCACATTAAAATATATTTTATTTTATATTATTATTCATTTGTATTATTTTGTAAATCTAATACTATGGTTTTCAACCTTTACTGCATTTTGGAATTAACCTGAGAGCTTTAAAATGTCACATTGATTCCTTTCAGCAAAACCATAAAATTTTGATTAATTGGTCTGGGGTACACAGTTGGGACTCATTGAGAGGTGTTTGATGTGTGCCTGACTGTGCCTCCCCAATCCACGCAAAAACTGTTCTATGCACAAGTTGCAAATCTGTGATTCTCTAGGGACAAAACGGAATTTTTCCCTCTTGATCTCTGGCATTGTATTTCCCATTCAGTCAATTTTTACTCTCGTTGGCAAATAACCTTAGCAATTATTGAATTGTCTTGGCAACGACATGAACTCAGTAAGAGAGGGAATTGTGTTGTTGTTGTTGTTCATTGGTCTATTTCCAATTCATAGAACAGGAAAGCCTGACAAGCAGTAGGTCCTCAATAACTATTTGTTGAATGAATGAGAGCTAACTTAGTTGAATACCTCACTGGGAGCACAGAGAAAGAGAAGATTAATAAGGCTTGACTGTGAAACAAGTATTAGAGCAAGATAATTAATTAACCCTTTCATATTTGAGAAAATTTAGAACTTAATATATGAACTCATGAAAGATATCTACACTAATCCTGAAAAAGAAAACACTGTTCTGTAATCTTTCTGGTTCAATCAACAATTCGTACAGATTTAGAAAGAACATGCAGGTCTAGCACCCAAGATGTGGGAACCTCCCGTCAGGGAAAAACTACTTCTAGTCCAGAGAGTTGGAGATGGCTAGAAAGTATAAATTTTGTGGCATGAGAAGCAAGATGGCCCTAGAGTTCACTGATGTTTTCAGAACTGCTCTGAAAGTGTTATTAAATATAAAGGCTATTAAAGAACAAGACTCCATTGGTAGGCAGGGTTTAGCAGTGAAAAAATAAAAAGGAAAGAACATTTGAGTTTGTAGTTACACTGAAGAACAAATGTGACGCAAAAGATGCAATAACGTATAAAAATCACCAGTGCCATATACCGTGACTTGAATTCAGAGCCTGAGGTAACAACCACATTTGTAAAAGTCTACATAACTACAAATCCATGTCAGCTCCTGGGTCGAACTGCCTTCATATGCTTCATTCTTCAAATGGTGGTGTGATATGTTATAAACAATGTTATTATATGAATAAATATAAGGTATATTTTTATAAAATGTTTTGGCAAATAACAACAAATTCAATTTATGTATATGCTACAGTGACAATCCTAAATAATTAGTCTTAATGTATAATTGATATCAGAAAATTTATGAACATCAATTTCATAATTTGGCAGTATAAAGAACAGCATTTCCCCCAAAGAAGAGTGAGAAAATGTATTCAGCAGTTTATTTTGACCTAATTCAAACAAAACATTGGCCTCCAGAGTGATATTGAGTAATACTTAGAGACTAATGAAACACTGCTTATGTGATCGTAAATAAAAGTGATTCTAATGTTACGGATAAGGCAGAAGAAGAAAGTCAAGTGAGCCTGAGATCAGGCATT
>RJWJ010046184.1:0-11606 GCA_004363605.1 Indri indri | reverse complement strand
CCTGGAACATAGGTGCTGCTCTACAGAGTCTTAATAAATAAATGAAGAAATAAAAGATAAAATTAATTGAGTGATGTGGGAGTTGAAGTCCAGAGAGGGAAAGCAACTTGCCCAGAATCACCCAGCTGAAAGTGCCAGGACAGAATTCATTTCTAGATGCCTCATTGTGAGTGCCATATATAACCACATCTCTTTTTAAAGCCTTTCTTCAGTTATGTTAAACGATGAGAAATGTATCTTACATAAGGGCCTGGACAATTTAAAATTAAAAAGTTTCGTAATGTACATTAAAGATGTGTGGCATAAGCTCAAAAATCACTGTTTGTCTTCTTGGAATAAGGCTACGGGGTACTGCAGAAGAACATGTTAGGATAAGCTGGAAAGTTTCCTAAAAATATATTTGTGCTGTGGTGTGGATGCTGGGTCCACAGTTTAATGTGCTCATCTGCCTCGTGCTCACTACTTCCTCTCTGCTCCGGGCTGCAGGCCCAGCTCCTTATGTTTTTGTTCCCTTCAGCCTAACCGCGCTGGTTATGTAATTGTTCCCTTCACCGTGAGATCTCAGAGGTCACTCACTGTAACATGATGTCAGAGGACGGCATTCTTTGCTAATCAGACGGCAGCAGAGAGCAGACATTGGCCACCTGTGTGTGACGCTGGGGCACACCTGTTTCTCGCCCCAGCTCAGGGGGCCGGCATGGGGGATTTTAAGAGCACGAGGACATAAAACATGCCCTTGCAGCAGCTGGGGAGGGAGCTACTGGCCCTCTGCGTTCCCAGGGGAATATCAAAGTGGGGCAACAGGGAGCCGGTTTGCAGCACTGAGCCCCCATCTGCTCATCCGGCTCATTCAGAGAGAGCAGCTTCAGTCTTTGGGGACTGGTGTGAGAGGGGAAGTGGGATTCATGGAATTCACTGCCTGTGCTTAGCCTAACTCTCCTGTCCAGAGATAATCCAAGCATGCCAGAGATTAACAGGTCCTAAGGGACTAGTTTAACACCTTCCTTTCCTCTGCCAAGAGAGGGGAAAGTAAATACCTAAGGTCCCTCGTTGAATTTGTGGCAGGATTTGGTCCAGTCCCATTTGCCCAGAGTGTTCAAGACGGATTCAAATCTGCCTCAAATGTAACAAGTAAGAGGGCACCAGGACGGGAGAATCAAGTGCATAACACCTGTTAGAGTGAGGCTGTCTGCTCCCTTCTACTTGGCAAATTGCAGGCACAGAATACTTAGACTCATTTCTGCCTGGTCTACCGCGTGTTGATTCTAAACAATTGCAAAGAGGAGCCTGGTCGCGCCAGCCGTTGGCAGGCTGTCCGTGCCCTCTCTGTGCCTGTCTCCCTACGCCATCCACCCGGCCTCCACCTTCCCTGCTCCCGGCCTCACTTCGTTTTCCCAAGCCACGCTCTTCAACTGGCGTTTTGCATTTAACGACGCTGCTGCTGCCTTTCTCAAACCTAGACCTTGACCCCTACCCAACTCTGACCCCGTGAGCTCTAATTTCTGTATTGTCCAGACCCCAGGAACCCCTGTAGGGTGTTATTCCTGAACTTACCCACTAAGGAGAGTCAGCAACCATGATCTGGGTGTGACTGTATTTAATCAGAGTCATTTGCAAACCATTTTTCTGATTCAAAGGACTATAAAAGAAAATTAGAATGCTATAGTAGCTGGGAAATTCATATACTAGCCTCATTGACTTAGTTTGTAACCTTGAAGGTAGCTGTTCTCTCCCATCTTAGTCTAAATTCTCTTCATCTCTTAAAACAAGGAGCGAAATTTGAGTTCTGGCACCAGCGTTTTGAATTCAGTGCTCGTGTATTGGAGGAGATCAGGCAGGTAAAGAGAGAGGCTTTTCTGAATTAATGATGTTTCTGTCAAATCCATCATAAAGAAATTCACTTCCTAGAGAATTATTCAGCTAAGCAAATGCTATGTAAACGTGAGAAATGGCATTGATATTTTAACGTCACAAGCTGTAAACTAATTTATAAAAAAGAAAAAAGAATTATCCTGGTAAACTGGGAGTCATTTCTCTTGTGATTTTTTATTTTTTATTTTTTTTCCTTTCTCTGAAGGGAGTGACTCAGAATCGAATATTCTGGGGAACATCTGCAGAAGCTGAATTCCGCCATCAAAAGAATGGACGGAGGAGAACTTTGCTCTGCTCTCTCAAGGTAATTTGGTGCCGCCTTCACCAAGCCTCAAGTTTTCCCTGTTTGTCTGTCTTTGTTCGTGCATCCTCTGTGTCTCAAAGGAAGAGCCAGACTTTTTCCTCTCTGAGACTAATCTGGCCTCTTCACTCCGGGCCCCAGTCATTACCCACCCTTCTTTCTGTCTTCCTCTTGATGGATTCTTCTTGAATCCTTTCCTCCCACATTGCAAGAAACCCCAGGCAATCTCCTCAACAGGAAATGGCCCTACCCTCTTCTCTGCTGGTTTACAAGCACCTGGGAAAAGCAGGCCTCATCCTCCTGGCTCTGCTAGGGCTCTGTCCTATCTGGCCCCTTCCATTTCTTACTGGGTTCTGCACCAGGCCCAGCCCCAGACCCGCGCCAGCTCTCCCCTCATCCTTCTCCACACCACAGCCAGAGTAGAATGTCCTTTCCTTGGGTGTCTCCCTGCTTAATAGCCCCAGTGTTTCCTCACTGTTTCCAAGAAGGCCGCATTTGTTGGTCTCTGCATTCGATCTGACGCTGTCTACCTGATCCTCACACTGCACTTGCGTGTGCTCCTCTGTTAATTCACACCTTCCTTCCCTTACTTCAGAGTGGAAATGTCTGGGGAACCTTCTTAGCATTGTTTATGTGGCTTAAATAAGCAGGGTACTCTCAGGCCCCCTTCACCAGCCCCTCTCCCATGAGCCAGGTATATCCAGGGCATCCTCAGGAGAGCACAGAGGACTCCAGCAGACCTCTCCAGCCTGACTCCCTTCACCTCCAACCTGCATATCAAAAATGCTGTCCTAAGGCACAGTGATGGTATCTGTATTTTTAATTCTTTCTCAGTCTTTACTTAAGGTTTCCTCTCTCCACAGTCCTCATGAAGGTTACTTTTGCCAGTAACAGTGATAATAGTAAAAAATCTAATTTATGTTTGTAACGTACAATTTTATATCATATTCATATGCTGTACATTTTCATTAAACTTTTTATTTGAAATAACTGTAGGTTCACATGCAGCCATAAGGAATAATACACAGAGATCTCATGTACCTTCATCTAATTTTCTCCAATGATAACACCTTGTAAAACCATAGCACGGCATCCCAATGAGAGTATTGACACTGATACAATCAAGATACAGAACATTCCTGTCATCACAAGGACCCCTCTTGTCTCCCCTTTATGACCACATCCAAATCCTACCCAACCCACCTGCTTCTTAGCCCCTGGCCCAATAATATGTTCTCCATTTCTAAAATTCTGTCATTCCAAAAATATTCTATAAATGGAATCATACAGTATATAACCTTATGGGATTGGCTTTTTCAATTTGGTTTCTATATTTTCATTGTTAGTATATACAAGTGTGGTTGTTTTTTATGTGTTGATCTTGTATCCCATGCCCTGCTGAAATCACTTATTAATTCTAGACGTTGGGGGTGGTGGTTGTTTATTTTTTGTAGATTCCCTAGGATTTTCTACATAGAAAATCGTGTCTTTTTTTTAGTTTTGTTTTGTTTTATTTCCAATTTGTTTCACTTTTATTTCATTTTCTTGCCTTATTGCAGTGGCTATAAATTCCAGTACTTGAATACGAATGGTGAAAGTGGACATCCTTTCCTTGTTCCTGATCCTAGGGAAAAAGCATCTGGTCTTTCACCATTAATGTGATGCGTTTCCTGTTTGGAACCACTATGGAATCTGTGTGGGACTCAGTTTTCTAATCAGCAAACCATCAAGACTAGATTTGTCCCATCAGTGATTTACAAAGTAGGGTCTCATATTCCTGGGTTCATGCTTTTTGTTTTATACTATTGGTATTTTGCATAACATTTAGTATGATTCTGTGGTGCCTTTGCAACTTGATCATCATGGTGGTGCTTCAGTTTATGCAATCTCTGTGGGGCATTTTTGCTTACATTCTTTCATATAATTTTATCTACAACCTTAAGTGTGATAGGTGGTATTGCATTATTTTGCAGAAAGAGACACTGAAATCTAGAGAGATTAAGTGACTTGCTCAGGGTCACACAGAAAGCAAAGAGCAATGCCTCTTTGTACAATGCTTAGAGACCAGGAGCAAAATTAGATGAAGGTACATGAGATCTCTGTGTATTATTCCTTATGGCTGCATGTGAACCTACAGTTATTTCAAATAAAAAGTTTAATGAAAATGTACAGCATATGAATATGATATAAAATTGTACGTTACAAACATAAATTAGATTTTTTACTATTATCACTGTTACTGGCAAAAGTAACCTTCATGAGGACTGTGGAGAGAGGAAACCTTAAGTAAAGACTGAGAAAGAATTAAAAATACAGATACCATCACTGTGCCTTAGGACAGCATTTTTGATATGTACATAGAGACTTAGTGTACCTGCTCCCATGCATATCAGTCAATTCATAAACTTTAGCTGAGCACATACTTTGTGTTCAGCATAGTACAGGGGAACATCAGCTTAAGGAGGAAGGAAATAAGAATTTAAGGCACTAAACTCTTTGAAGACAAAAATCAATTCTGCCCTGTCTCTGGATCCTAGCGCAGTGCCTGGAACACACCAGCCCTCCATAGATAGTGAACAAATAAATGATTCATGAATGCATGCGTTACATGACACATAAATGGCTCAAACATGCATTCTGAGGCTCTCTGAAGGAACGAGCATTTGAGCTGAAATTTCTAAGCTGCACAAGATTTGTCTCAGTGCAGATTCTTCATCTATAAAGCAGGAAAAAATATTTATCTCAAGGGTTATTGTACAGATTCATTCTCATATAAAGAACTAACAGAGAGCCTAGCTCATGATAGATGCTCAACAAAAGGTATCTCTTATTCATTCAACTACCTTAAAAAAGTTAAATCTAGATCTGTCTTTATAAAATAGAATGATAGATTGGGAAAAAATAGAAGCACATTTAAGAAGATGTATGTTTGGTTTTATTTGAGTAGCTTTTTGTGGTCTTACTAATATAGTTTTCAATTCATAGTCAGCTGTGTCCTGTACCAATTCGATTTCTCTAAAGAATTTCTACTCAAGGAACTTCAACCAATAGCCAGGGACAGGTGGATAAGTGGCGCTGTTCATTTCTTTCCGACCAAATCGGATTTGAACTATTTAAATTAAAGCATCTTGTTTCAGCCATGAATCTTGCCAGTTGGTTGCTTGAGAGTAAAACATCTTTATGAAAAGTTTTAAGTTGTCAGCTCCAGGAGAGTTTGAGATAAATTATCTCTCAACTCTGCTGCCATTTATTTGGGTTTCAATTGACC
This sequence comes from Indri indri, assembly GCA_004363605.1. NCBI lineage: Eukaryota > Metazoa > Chordata > Mammalia > Primates > Indriidae > Indri > Indri indri. The sequence continues at coordinate 6,165 of RJWJ010046184.1, read as the reverse complement.
TGTTTTCTTATGATCTTTGATCTGTTCCTAAGTCACAGACCAGTACTCTGGAGTGGGGATTCTAGACACAATTAAAGATGAAGAAGAGAAAATTCAGAGGAGATCTCAAAGCAAAAGGCCCAATATTTAGGGTGCACCTCACCGGAATTTGTTTGGAATGTGCAGTGGCCTCATTCAAATTTGTAGCTCTCAAAGCAGCAGATGGTTAAGGAAAATCACCCAAACTGTAAATCTGGAGTCTGCGTGAGCCTGGGCAGCAACCTTTTCTTCTAAAACAGCCCCCTGCAAGAGGAGGCTGCACAAATGAATCTCTAAAATTGCTTCAAGATCTACATTTCCCTTAACTTTGAACTACTATGAAATCGTCATCTCTCTTCCCTCCCAGCAAATGTGGTCAGGCACCAACCTGGGAGCAGGTGTCACATAGAGTTTCGCAGAAATCTCCGTGAATCCTAATGTTCTGAGAAGAAAGGAAGAAAATGATAATTGAATTCCCTTGTCATTAAAATTCCTTCCTAGACTACTGGGTTCATGTGATTTGAACAAATTATCTAAGAATCAGTGTTGGCCCTTAATTGGAAGACAGAGCAAACCGCAAAGAGTCTGACAAGAAAAGGCAGATCAAATAGAATTGTCTCCAGGCATTGAAAAGTTTGACAGGCGAAGAGTTTGTGATTCGAAAGGCAGCTAATGATGAACGTGAGTCAGCATCAGATAACTAAAAAAAGTGAAATAACGAAGCTTACATAATAGCCATCTGATTGAATATCTAGATGTGGATTTAATTAACATTTCTAACCTCTCTTGGTGAGCAACTATGTATTATCCAATTTAAAAATGGAGAACTTTCACTATTTCAAAAAAATTCATTCTACAGCACATCTATGAATTTATTTCCAAATTTAACAAAGAAGCTGTTGTCCGACTGTCCCAACTCCCTCACCACAAAACTTTACAATTAGTTTTCTAAAAGGAGAAAAAATTGAGAGAAAATTTGATATTATTTCCTGAATTTTTATACAGGTTAGGTTTTTATTTTATTTATTCTACTCCAAGGAGCCAGTAAGATGCACTTCAAATGTGATGCTCTCTGTTCTGTTAGACATGTAGCCTCACTTCCCCCTGTTTTTCCTGACATAATTATTAATCATACCTGCTTTCCCTCTCAAGAGTGTCCTGGGCTGAATGATAAATTATTGGGACACTCTAGATATGTCTTTACAACCACACCTCACCTCATCTGAAAGATGCAGCCACTCTCTGAGGTCTTGGGCATATTGGAGTTTGGGATGCTCTTGCCTTGTTCTGCGTTGATTTTTTTCCACCGGTTTGTTTTAATTCTGGCCCCACCACCTTCTCTCTTTTGGATTTGATGTCTGCATATGGCTTTACTCTTTTGGCCTTAACCTCAATTGCTCTGGAAAATACTCCATTGATAGCCGAACCTTACTCAGGGGGACCCTTATCCTAGCTGGGCATCAGTATTAAGTGCCTCAACAGGCAGGCCCAGTGCCAGGAAGCCTGTAGCACAAAAGGAAATCTTTCTAAAAGAAATCTGAATGTTAATAGTTTTTATAAGGCATTCCCTTTTATTTTGCAGTTTTATTTTAGTTTTTTGTTTGTTTGTTTTAATTTCAGATGAGAACATGACAATCTTGACAATGCATATGTCCTCTAAAACTGCAGTCCCCATCCCCCAGGCCACAGACCTGTACTGGTCCATGGACTGTTAGGAACCGGGCCACACAGCAGCGGGTGAGCAAGCGAAGCTTCATCTGTATTTACAGCCGCTCCCCGAGGCTCACATCACCACATGAGCTTCGCCTCCTGTCAGATCAGCCATGGCACTAGACTCTCATACGAAACTGACAACCTAAATCCCTTGCATGTGCAGTTTACAGTAGGGATTGCACTGCTTCTCATAGGAGCGCAAACCCTGCTGTAAACTGCACATGTGAGGGATCTAGGTTGTGCTCCTTATGAGAATCTAATGCTGATGATCTGAGGTGGAGCTGAGGCAGTGATGCTAGAGGTGGGGATCGGCTGCAAACACAGATCATCGTTAGCAGAGAGGTTTGACTGCACAGTAAATTTAATGCACTTGAGTCATCTACAAACCACACCCCAACCCCCAGTCCATAGAAAAGTTGTCTTCCATGAAACCATTCCCTGGCGCCGAAAGAGTTGGGACCGCTGCTCTAGAAAGCTTCATCTTAACCTACCTGGACCACATCCTCTCCATCCCTGATTCAGTATGGGCTAGCCTCGACACGCAGCATGGAGCAGGAGATGCAAACGGAGATATCGGTGAGGCCAAAGGAGCACTAGGTCCCCTTGGGAAGGGTTTCATCTGGGAGGGTGACACTAAACTTGAGCAAGGCCAGAAGAGTAGGATTTGATTGCATCTAATTAAGGGCTGGTATTCCACATAGGGAATAGAATGAAAGCACCACCTGCTTTGGGAATCAGGATTTCTCTAGAAATAAATTCCATACCTTCATTGCTCTCACCGTGTCTACTCCTGCAAGATCTGGATACAGTTCTGATCCTTAGCCCATACTGTCCTAGCTATGAGTCAACTCTTGGCCTTTTGATCTTCTCCTATTCTGTGGACTTTAAGAGGACAAGACTACTACCATAAATACTCAGTACTGCTACCACAGTGTGTCCCCTTTTGCTTAGTTTCAACTCTTCCAGCATGCATTAATATTCTATACCCAAGAAAATGAAGGAGAGGAGGTGTTGTCATTTACCTTGTGCCGATAATGTTACAGTCTTCATGCTGAGCACCTTACGTAAATAACAACCTCTGATTCTCATCTAACTGCTAGAAGGTGTATCACTTATCTCTTATCTTAGATGAGTAAACTGAGTCTCAAAGTATTTTGAGAAACTGGCTCAAAGTAAGTAAGTAGAAATGAGATTCAAGTGCCAGCTCATTCTAACAAAGCACACCAACTCCCAGGGTTGCCTCTGGGAAGTGCAATTAGAAACAAAAAAAGAAGTTCAATCACGTATGATTCCTGCACTCCCGGGACATTACAGCCCAGTGGGGTAGGCAAACACACGTAAATCTACCCCGAACTGTAGCAGTGTGCCAGGAAGACACACTGTATAACCCTGCAGAGTTCAACTCAAGCAGAATTCAACTCAAGATTGTCTGAGAATCCCCCCACAAAGACTCCCGTGGGAAGCGCTGCTCTTCACTCTGGCTCACACAGCATGAGTGCACGCATGTGCGTGTGTGTATGAGTGTGTGTATGAGTGTGAGGGAGGGTGTATATCAAAGCACTTACCTTTAGATACTGCAATTACTTGCTTGTTTGTCTTTCTTCCCAACTGAGTATGGATGTTTCGGATGGAGACAGGGGAAGATGTGTGTTGGGGGGTGGTAATTAATCACTATGTCCTTGGTACAAAGCACGGTATGCAGCATAATTAACAGAATAAATGCCCAGTGAATGGATATATGGAGGAAGAGAGAAATTGATCTATTGTGCGTGTGGACTGTAACGTGTCCTATGCTAAACTGTCCTATACTCTAATTGGACCGCACATTTTAACATTTTCATGGATTAGTAGAAAATGTTAAGTTCTCATTCACTATACTCTTATTCAAGGAATAGTCATTGAATGTCTATTGGGATCCAGATCCCACCTTAAATGTTAGGAGTAAAAATATAAATAAGATGAGAGTCCTGTCATCCAGGGACTCACTGTCGGTTTAATGACTTTATAAGGATGCATTGCACAATTCTATCCCAGTGGTAATCCTGTTTACGGGGACTGCGGGCTACATTTCTTAACTAGCTTGTAGCGGTTATCACCTTGCCAGGCACGTAGAGAGTGTGCAGAGAATTCTCGCCAGTGGGGAAGGCTGTGTACTGCTCCGCTGCTGGGTTGAATCAGTGGAGTGAGCAGGAAAAAAGAACGGGAATGACTCTATTGTCTGAGACATAACTCACCAGGAGGACTTTTCTGGGTAGATATTTGAGTGCAAAGCCTTTAGCAAAGGAATATGGAAGGATGTATTTCACATGCTGTAACGAGGTTCTCGCCGAATGAAACAACATCCCCTGCTACCCTCACTGTTTCCCTGAGGATTTTCCTGGTGTGTGGGTTGGAGTATAACAAAATTTGGCAGCTTTTCCAGATTTTCCATCTCAGCAAGCATGTATATGTACTCAGGAACACTAGAGAGAAAAAGAAAAAAAAGCACATATTTTATGGGAAAAATGAGAGTCCTTACTTTCCCTTTGTTCTCAGGAACACAATTCTGGGAGAAGCGAGTTTGCTACTAGTCTGGAATCAGGAAAATCGGTGTCTTGCCCATTGGCTCGTGTGGCTGTGACTGAGGGGTGGGCCTCTGTCACCCCACGCAGGGGCGTCAGGGAGTCCTTGCGTTCCCCTGGGTTACAGCAAGGACGTGCTCAAGGTCCAGGGGTATCGTGGATGCAGGCACAGATGGCACATGCCCTGGCAGATCTCGGCTGGAGAGACTCCAGTCAGTTTGAGTCTCGGTGGTGGTGACTGCGGGGAAAGCCAAGCTCCCACTGTGCCGGTGCAGGAGGGACCATTGCGCCTTTGCCTCTGAATTAAGCCATGAGCTTCCTGGAACGGGAAAGACCTCCTCAAGAGAATATTAACCTAAAAGCAAGGCAAGCTGTCTTCTCCTGAAAGTAAAAATGAAAAACAATAAAGCCCAAGGAGACGACGTTCCCCCGGTCCTCACCCTGCGACGCGGAAGAGGAGACGACTGGTTCACATCAGCCTTTGCTTTCTGTGTCCAATGCCGGGGCTGCTGCTACGGAAGGTGAAATGTAAAAGATAATCATTTCCCAGTAAACCTTTCAAAAGTCTTTTACAGGCTTCCCTCAGCTTCAATGTTCTCTCAAAGCATTTCAAAGGAGAGTAACCTCAACAAGATGTTCGAAACAGAAAGGCAGCCAGGCACCCAGACAGGGGAAGGGGCTTGGAGGAGAAATGCCTGCATGTGAGTCCTGGTTTTGCTACTAAGCAGCAAATTACTTCACAACAGTGAGCCTCACCATTCTCATCCGTTAAATGGGAATGACAATCTCATGGTGTGCTGTGAGATCCTATACGTCATCACCCTTAAAGATCAATGAAAGTGCTAACTGTTACAATGACAGTGAAACGACAGCTCCTAATTTGAATGTCATCACTTTTCCGTTTCAGGGTTTCCTCCCCTGCTTCCTCCGTCTCCTTGCCAGAGGCCCCTGCTTCCGTCCCACTCCAGGAAACAGACACTGCTATCATTTGCCATTAACTCGGGGGGCCCTGAGTATGTCTGCCACCAGTCTTTATTAATTGTCTCTCATGCCTCAAAGCAGCCTGCACTCTAAGGCCGAAGTTAGAGTGTGAAAAAGCCTTTTTTCAGGGAGGTAGAAATGGTCTTCTCAGTCCAGAGCCAGCACAAAATGTTCCAAGTTCTTTTCATTATAACAAGAAAAGAGTGTGGGAGTCGGAGTCAAAGGCGTGAATTTGAAGATCTCTGCCATTTGAGGAGGGTCTTCCAAGGCTCAACCAGGTTCTGCCTCAGGGCCTTTGCACTTGCTAGTCCCGCTTTAAAATGTTCTCCCATTCTCTCTGTTTCACAGTTAATTCCTATTTCACATGCCACTTCATCAGGGAGGCTTCCCCTGGCCTCCTAGCCTGAGGCAGGCCCCCCTGCTTCATGCTTGCTGTCACCCTGTGCACTGCCCCTGGCATCACCACAGCTGTAACCAAAGGCCATCTGCTCTCCGAGAATGTAAGTTGGCTGAAGCCAGGGACAACCTCTGTCTTTTCCAGCAGTGTACCCAGTGCCCACGGTAACTACAACACCTTTCACATAGCAGGTGCTCATTAAATATTTTGACTAAAGGAGCACATACCAATTAGGTCCCTCTGGGAAAGCCTGAAGCCCTCTGGAGCTTGATTTCCATATATGTGAGAGGATCTTCCTGGTTGATCGTGTGATTGTGATGAGCACATGTGGAATCTGCAAACTCTTTAGACATGAAACATTAACGTCACACAGTGAGGGAATGAGGTGCCATAGTTTCTATGTAAAGCATTTTAGGAGGTAAAAATTCACTCAAAGATACAAACAAGTATGCATGCATATCAGGCAGTCAATTAATTTGAAGCAGAAAAAAAAAA
>RJWJ010046183.1:0-11462 GCA_004363605.1 Indri indri | reverse complement strand
AGATCTATGAGGACCCCTTTTTAATATCAAATTTTTATATACTCACACATGATGGTTTTAGTATCTGTCGAGTGAAAAATATATATAATTATAAAAAATACTATGGATTCAATGACTTCTAATGAGTGTATACTTTGTTAATCACAACAGCTGTTTAAATCGAAAAAGTAATGTAGCAAAATAAAGGAAAAATTGTGCGTGTGTATCTCTCTTCAAGGCCATCGTAGCTTAAGCAGAAAGATGTTCATGTAAACAATGGAAATCCTGTAGGCAAACAAAATAATAGCATTTTGGAGGTACAGTGCAACTATAATAAACGGTAACATGGATCTGCTCAAGTGGGTCAGGAATGGCTTCACAGGAAAGAACACCCTTGAATAACACTTTTAACCAAGCACATGAAGTCAGAGAGGCCAATACGCAAAGGGTCAGAGGCAGAATAACATATGTTTTAGGTAGTTTGTCATGCTGAAGAGAAGTGGGGAGGCTGAGTGATAGAATGTTAGGCTAGAGATATAGGCATAGGCCAAATAATTAAGGGACTGTGCCATGCTTAGAAGTTTTTTTGTTTGTTTGTTTGTTTTTTTTGAGACAGAGTCTCACTCTCTTGCCTGGGGCGAGTGCCGTGGCATCAGCCTAGCTCACAGCAACCTCAAACTCCTGGGCTCGAGCAATCCTACTGTCTCATCCTCCCGAGTAGCTGGGACTACAGGCATGTGCCACCACGCCCGGCTGATTTTTTCTATATATATATTTTTAGCTGTCCAATTAATTTTCTTTCTATTTTTGGTAGAGATGGGGTCTCGCTCTTGCTCAGGCTGGTCTCGAACTCCTGAGCTCAGAACGATCCGCCCACCTCGGCCTCCCAGAGTGCCAGGATCACAGGCGTGAGCCACCGTGCCCGGCCCCATGCTTAGAAGTTTGTACTTTCATCTGTAGGTGACAGGGAGCCATTGAAGGTATTTTTAAAAATAATATGTTGTTTTTTGATTATAAAAGTAATGTATGCTTTTTGAGAGAAAAATTGGAAAATACACAGAAATATAAAAATGATCATAATCCCACTATCCAGAAATACCTATTACCATTTTAGTCCCCCGTGGCCAATGTTCCCCGCAGATATCCACATAGATAGGCAGATAGATAGATGATAGAGACAGAAAGACAGAGAAAATGATTTTTTTCCGTGTATGATAGGTTGAATTTTAGAAAATCAACGTATTAGTTTCCTGAGGCTGCTGTAACAAATTACCACAAATTTGGTGGCTGAAAACAACAGAAATTTATGCTCCCACAGTTTTGGAGGCCAGAAGTCTGAAATCAGTATCACTGGGATGAAAGCAAGGTGTTGGCAGGGCCACGCTCCCTCCAGAAGCTCTAGGGGAGAATCTGTTTCATGTCTCTTCCAGCTTCTGGTGGCTGCTGGCATTTCTTGGCTTGTGGCTGCATCACTCCAATCTCTGCCTCCATGGCCTTTTCCTTTTGTCTGTGTGTCAAATCTCCCTCCCTCTTATAAGGACGTTTGTCACTGCATTTAGGGCCCACCTGGATAATTTCCCCGTCTGAAGAACCTTAACTTAATCGTATTTGCAAAGTCATCTTTTCTGCCATGTAACGTTCACTGGTTCCAGGGATTAAGACATGGATGTATCTTGGGGGGGGGGCTATTATTCAGCCTACCACGATAACCCTCGCAACAGTGTACAGAATAGATAAGAGAAGATAAGCTAGGAGATAGGGGCACCAGTTAGGATACTGTGATGATAATTCAGGTGAGAGCCGGGGAAGGCCTGCACTAAGGCAGTGGTTGTAGGGATAAAGAAGAGGGAACCAAACGTCGCTGTTTAGAAAGTAGGATCGGCTGGGCACCATGGCTCACGCCTGTAATCCTAGCATTCGGGGAGGCTGAGGTGGGAGGATCGTTTGAGCTCAGGAGTTCAAGACCAGCCTGAGCAAGAGCGAGACCCCGTCTCTACTAAAAATAGAAAGAAATTAGCAGGACAACTAAAAATATATATAGAAAAAATTAGCCGGGCATGGTGGTGCATGCCTGTAGTCCCAGCTACCTGGGAGACTGAGGCACGAGGATCTCTTGAGCCCAGGAGTTTGAGGTTGCTGTGAGCTAGGATGATGCCACGGCACTCTAGTGAGACTCTGTCTCAAAAAAAGAAAAAACAAAAAAAAGAAAGTAGGATCAAGGGGACTTATTTACCAATTAAACATAGGGGGTAAGGAATGGAAGAAGACTAGAATGATTCCCAGGTTTCTGGTTTAAGTGCCTGGAAGTCTGGTTGTGCCACTAACCAGGATAGGAAATAGAAGAGGAAGAGCAAAATTTGGGGGAAAGTACAGTTTTGGACATGTTGAGTTTAGGTGCACGTAGAATGTGCAGCTGGAGATAACATGTAATTAATTGGTTATTGGCCAACTGGACATGCAGGTTAAATCTCAAAAGAGAGGTCTGGATTAGAGATATAGACAATATGTGAGTTGTCAACCTAAAGTTGGTAGAGGAAGCTGAGGGCATGAGGGAACAAGAACACTAAAGCAAAAAGAAAAGTTGACCTAGGCCTGCAAAACATGTACGCTTAAGAGGCAGGTAGCTGGGTGTGGTGGCTTGCAGAGGCTGAGACAGGAGGATCGCTTGAGCACAGGAGTTTGAGGTTGCAGTGAGCTAGGCTGACACTCTAGCCTGGGCGACAGAGGGAGACTCTGTCTCAAAAAACAAACAAACAAACAGCACTCCTATGGTGCTATAAGGGCTATAAAACATGTAAAAACTCAGGCCCTGTGCTGGTGAGGACTCTTTCACTTTAATTATATATATTTGTTCTGATTACAAAAATATAAGTAAATGTTCACTGTAAAAATTTTGGAAAGCACAGAAAGTCTGAAGAGGAAAGCAGTAATCACTTATATCCTACCACCTGGAGAAAATCACTGCTCTTTTTGAGCAGTCATCTATCATTCCAGTCCTTTTTTTTCAATGCATGCATATTTTTACAGAATTGGAATTATATAGTATGTTCTACAACTTAATTGTAACAGCTGTATATTATTCCATCATTTGGATATACCATGCTTTGTTTAACCAATTCCTGCTGCATGTCAAACCTTATATTTTCCCAACACGCAAGGCTACATATAACAAATGGAAGTATAATATTTTCTGAATTTAAGGATTTCCACGGACATCAACAGGGACTCTGTAGAACCCCAAGTAAAAACAGAAGGAAGCATTAAGTTGCAGACTCTTTGGCAGTTATTTCATCAGGATGAGGTTCACTCTGTAGAACCAATTCTGGAACCACATAGATTCTTATTTAGTGTTTTTTCAGCATTCTAAAATGCCCTGGAATAAAGAAAAGGAAGTACACATTTAGAGCAACATTGGGAAAATGCTAGACTGTAAGTTTCTCCACAACAGCGACCTGGTCTTACTCATCTCTATCTCCAGAATCCAGCATCGTCCCTGGCAAATACTCAATAAATGTTTATTGGACGAATTGATGGGTGAATGAATAAAGGTGAAAGAGATAGGAAAAATCCCCAACGAACTCAAATTGTAGTACTGTTTCTATAATATAAGGCTTAGTAAGGAAAGAGACAAGAGTGAAACAAAAGGGGAGCAAAGGCAGGCAGGCAAAGATAAGGTATCTTCATCTTATCTTTAAAAGGAAGGATAAGTGAAATTTTGTGAAAAGGCACTGAATTTTCTTCATCATCAGTAAGTCCAAAGGTGGAAGTGAAACTTAATAATGTGATTCTGACTATGCTCCACTCTTTAACATTTACTCTGTCCTGTTCAAACATCTCTCCCAACTTTGGAGGCAACATTTCCCAGTCTGCTCCCAGAAAGTCAATTGACTTCATGAGACACACACACTAGGGACTATGTGGGTTGCCATGTCTCTACAGGATTTTCTGCTATGACACTATCCCTTGGGAAATCAACTTAGGTTAGTTAATATTACTTCTTTGGGTCCCACTTATAAGCTCTTTATTTAAAATAAAAGCTTTCTTGAGGTTGTTCCGAGTGCAGTGGTGTTTACAACTAATTGATCACAACCAGTTACAGATTCCTTTGTTCCTTCTCCACTCCCACTGCTTCACTTGACTAATAAAAAAAATAATAAAAAATAAAAATAGGCCGGGTGCAGTGGCTCACGCCTGTAATCCTAGCACTCTGGGAGGCCGAGGTGGGAGGATCGTTTGAGCTCAGGAGTTCGAGACCAGTCTTTGCAAGAGCAAGACCCTGTCTCTACCAAAAATAGAAAGAAATTAGCTGGACAACTAAAAACATATAGAAAAAATTAGCTGGGCATGGTGGCGCATGCCTGTGGTCCCGGCTACTCGGGAGGCTGAGGCAGAAGGATGGCTTGAGCCCAGGAGTTTGAGGTTGCTGTGAGCTAGGCTGATGCCACGGCACTCTAGCCTGGGCAAGAGAGTGAGACTCTGTCTAAACAAAAATAAATAAATAAGTAAATAATAATAATAATTTAAAAAGCTTTCTTGTAATAGAATTTATATACCATAGATTTTGCCCATTTAAAGTGTACAACTCTTCCACAGGGTTTCCAGGGCTAAAAAATAGAAAAAAAAATAAAGTGTACAACTCAATGGATTTTAGTATATTCACAGATGTGCAACCATTGCCAGTCAATTTTACATTTTCATCACTTCAACAAAAAACCCTTTCCAGGCACAGTGGCTCCCACCTGTAGTCCCAGCTACTTGAGACGCTGAGGTAGGAAGATCCCTTGAGACCAGGCCAGGAGTTCAAAAGTAGCTTGGGCAATATAGTGAAGAATTACTATAAAAAGAAGAAGAAGAAATCCTGTACTCTTTAGCTATCACCCTCCATTTCCATCCCCCCAGCCTTAAGCAACCCCCATTCTGCTTTCTGTCTCCAAAGATTTTTTTTAAAAAAACAGAGTCTCACTATGTTGCTCAGGCTACCCTGGAACTCCTGGCCTCAAGCAATTCTCCTGCCTCAGCCTCCCAAAGTGCTGGGATTACAGATGTGAGCCACTTTGTCTGGCCCTGTCTCCGCAGATTTGTCTATTTGGGACATTCCATGTAAATGGAATCATATAATATGTAGTCTTTTGTGACTGGCTTCTTTCACTGAGCAGAATGTTTTCTGGGTTCATCCACATTGTAGAATGTATTGTTATTTCATTTATTTTTGTTGCTGAATAATATTCCATTGTATGGATATACCATATTTTGCTTTGCTTATCCATTCATCAGTTGAATATTGTTTCCACCTTTCGGCTATTACGAATAATGCTGCTATAAACATTTGTGTACAAGTTTTTGTGTGAACACATGTTTTCTTTTTTTTTTTTTTTTGAGACAGAGTCTCACTCTTTTGCCCGGCTAGAGTGAGTGCCGTGGTGTCAGCCTAGCTCACAGCAACCTCAAACTCCCGGGCTCAAGCGATCCTCCTGCCTCAGCCTCCTGAGTAGCTGGGACTACAGGCATGTGCCACCATGCCCGACTAATTTTTTCTATATATTTTTAGTTGTCCGATTAATTTCTTTCTATTTTTAGTAGAGACGGGGTCTCGCTCTTGCTCAGGCTGGTTTCGAACTCCTGAGCTCAAACAATCCGCCCGCCTCGGCCTCCCAGAGAGGTAGGATTACAGGCGTGAGCCCCCGCGCCCGGCCCATATGTTTTCAATTATCTTGGGTAGATAACTGGGAGTGGAAATGCTGGGTCACATGGTAACTCTGTGTTTAATTGTTTGAGGAACTGCCAGATTGTCTTCCAAAGTAGTTGTACCATTTTATGTTCCCACCGACAGGGTTCCAATTTCCTTACCTCCTCCCCACACTTGTTATTATCTGACTTTGATACTAGCCATCCTCATGGATGTGAAGTGGTATCTCCTTGCAGGTTTGATTTGCATTTCCCTGATGACTAATGATGTTCAGCTCTTTTCATGTGCTTCGGGCCTTTTGTATATCTTTCTTGGAGAAATCTCTATTCAAATCCTTTGTCCATTTTTTAAATGGGTTATTTGCATTTTTTTATTATTGTGTTGTAAGAGTTCTCTTTATATTTTGTACACAAGTCCCTTATCAGATGTATGATTTACAAATATTTTTTCTATTTATTAAATAGGAGTTTTTTCATGCTCTTGATAATGTCCTTTGAAGCACAAAGGTTTTAATTTTGATGGAGTCTGAGTTATCTATTTTTTCTTTTGTTGCCTCTGCTTTTGGTGTCATATCTAAGAATCCACTGCCAAATTCAAGGTCATGAAGATTTATTCTCTATGTTTTCTTCTAAGAGTTTTATTGTTTTAGCTCTTACATTTAGGTCTTTGATTCCTTTTGAGTTAATTTTTATATATTAAGTGTCCAACTTTCTTCTTTTCCATGTAGATCCAGTTGTCCCAGCACCATTAGTTTTTCAACAAATGAGTGTAGGCACACCGGTTTATTTCTGAACTCTCGATTATACTCCATTGATGTCTATGTTTATATTCATGCCAGTAACACACTGTTTTGGTTATTGTTGTAGTAAGTTTTTTGTGTTTTTTTTTTTTTTTTGAGGCAGAGTCTGGCTCTGTTGCCCGGGCTAAAGTGCCGTGGCGTCAGCCTAGCTCACAGCAACCTCAAACTCCTGGGCTCAAGCGATCCTCAGGAGTTTGGGACTAGCCTGAGCAAGAGCAAGACTCGGAGACGTTGGGAAAATGCTAGACGTAAGCTTCTCAACAATAGGGACCTGGTCTTACTCATCTCTATCTCCAGCATCTAGCATAGTCCCTAGTGGTGGCCCTGTTCCTATGTTAGGAACAGGGGCCCACAGCAGGACGTAAGTGATGCACAGGCAAGAGAAGCTTCATGTGTATTTACAGCTGCTGCCCCATTGCTTGCCATCCCCACCCACCCCCACCATGTCCGTGGAAAAATTGTCTTCCATGAACAGGGTCCCTGGTGCCAAAAGGGTTGGGAACCACTGACTGAATATACAGGAAATATCAGTAAAGAAAAATTGAGTGGTGCAGTGTGTAAGATGTTGCCTTAAAGACTGTAAGTGGATGAGACTTGCAGTCAACATTGTACTTAAGAGGTTCTAGCCAGGGCAATTGGTAAGAAAAAGAAATAACAGTTATCTATTAACAGAATGTAAAGAAAGAAGTAAAACTATATCTATTTGCAGATGATATGATTTTGTACATAGAAAATCCTAAGGAATCTGCTAAAAAAACCTAATAGAACTAATAGATGAGTTCAGCAAGGTTGTAGGATATACAAAAGTTGATATACAAAAGTCAATTATATTTCTATACATTTGCAATGAACAATTTGAAAATGAAATTAAGGAAATAATTCCATTTATAATAGCATGAAAAAGAATAAAATGCTTAGGAGTAAATTTAACAACAGAAGTGTAAAACTTTTATACTCTGAAAACTAGAAAATATTGTTAAAAGAAATTAAAGAAGATCTAAATAAATGGAAAAACATCCCATACTTGTGGATCAGAAGACTTATGTTGCAAAAATGGCAATATTCCCCAAATTAACCTATGGATTCAACACAATTCCTGTCAGAATCCAACTAAATTCTTTGTAGAAATTGACAAGCTGATTTTAAAATTCAGACAGAATTGCAATCGACCCAAATTAGCCAGAACAGCTTCGGGGGAAAAAAAAAAAAACAAAGTTGGAGTATTCACATTTTCTGTTTCTTTCAATACAGGTTCTCCATTTCCTTTTGTTTATTCCAGGGTACTTTAGAATGCTAAAACAAACAAACAAACAAACAAAAAACACTAGATAAGAATCCAGGTGGGAGCAGGCAAGGTGGCTCACGCGAGTAATCCTTAGTGCAATGGGAGGCACAGAAGGAAGGATCCCTTGAGCTCAGGAGTTCCAGACCAGCATGAGCAACAGCGAGACTCCTTCTCTACAAAAAATAGAAAAATTAGCCGGACATCCTGGTGTGCACCTGTAGTCCCAGCTACTTGGGAGGCTGAGGCAGGAGGATCGCTTCAGCCCAGGAGTTTGAGGTTGCAGTGAGCTATGATGACACCAATGCAATGTACTCAGCGCGACAGAGTGAGACTCTCTCTTAAACAAACAAATAAACAAAACAACAACAACAAAAGGACATATGTGGTTCCAGAGTTGGTTCTGCAGAGTGAACCTCATCCTAATCAAGTAACTGCCAAAGAGTCTGCAGCTTAATGCCTCTTTCAGAGTTAACCTTTTCAGATATCTGTTTTTACTTGGGGTTCTACAGAGTCCCTGTTGATGTCCGTGGAAATCCTTAAATTCAGAAAATATTATACTTCCATTTGTTATGTGTAGCCTTGCGTGTTGGGAAAATATAAGGTTTGACATGCAGCAGGAATTGGTTAAACAAAGCATGGTATATCCAAATGATGGAATAATACACAGCTGTCACAATTAAGTTGTAGAACATACTATATAATTCCAATTCTGTAAAAATATGCATGCATTGAAAAAAAAGGACTGGAATGATAGATGACTGCTCAAAAAGAGCAGTGATTTTCTCCAGGTGGTAGGATATAAGTGATTACTGCTTTCCTCTTCAGACTTTCTGTGCTTTCCAAAATTTTTACAGTGAACATTTACTTATATTTTTGTAATCAGAACAAATATATATAATTAAAGTGAAAGAGTCCTCACCAGCACAGGGCCTGAGTTTTTACATGTTTTATAGCCCTTATAGCACCATAGGAGTGCTGTTTGTTTGTTTGTTTTTTGAGACAGAGTCTCCCTCTGTCGCCCAGGCTAGAGTGTCAGCCTAGCTCACTGCAACCTCAAACTCCTGTGCTCAAGCGATCCTCCTGTCTCAGCCTCTGCAAGCCACCACACCCAGCTACCTGCCTCTTAAGCGTACATGTTTTGCAGGCCTAGGTCAACTTTTCTTTTTGCTTTAGTGTTCTTGTTCCCTCATGCCCTCAGCTTCCTCTACCAACTTTAGGTTGACAACTCACATATTGTCTATATCTCTAATCCAGACCTCTCTTTTGAGATTTAACCTGCATGTCCAGTTGGCCAATAACCAATTAATTACATGTTATCTCCAGCTGCACATTCTACGTGCACCTAAACTCAACATGTCCAAAACTGTACTTTCCCCCAAATTTTGCTCTTCCTCTTCTATTTCCTATCCTGGTTAGTGGCACAACCAGACTTCCAGGCACTTAAACCAGAAACCTGGGAATCATTCTAGTCTTCTTCCATTCCTTACCCCCTATGTTTAATTGGTAAATAAGTCCCCTTGATCCTACTTTCTTTTTTTTGTTTTCTTTTTTTGAGACAGAGTCTCACTAGAGTGCCGTGGCGTCATCCTAGCTCACAGCAACCTCAAACTCCTGGGCTCAAGAGATCCTCGTGCCTCAGTCTCCCAGGTAGCTGGGACTACAGGCATGCACCACCATGCCCGGCTAATTTTTTCTATATATATTTTTAGTTGTCCTGCTAATTTCTTTCTATTTTTAGTAGAGACGGGGTCTCGCTCTTGCTCAGGCTGGTCTTGAACTCCTGAGCTCAAACGATCCTCCCACCTCAGCCTCCCCGAGTGCTAGGATTACAGGCGTGAGCCATGGTGCCCAGCTGATCCTACTTTCTAAACAGCGACGTTTGGTTCCCTCTTCTTTATCCCTACAACCACTGCCTTAGTGCAGGCCTTCCCCGGCTCTCACCTGAATTATCATCACAGTATCCTAACTGGTGCCCCTATCTCCTAGCTTATCTTCTCTTATCTATTCTGTACACTGTTGCGAGGGTTATCGTGGTAGGCTGAATAATAGCCGCCCCCCCAAGATACATCCATGTCTTAATCCCTGGAACCAGTGAACGTTACATGGCAGAAAAGATGACTTTGCAAATACGATTAAGTTAAGGTTCTTCAGATGGGGAAATTATCCAGGTGGGCCCTAAATGCAGTGACAAACGTCCTTATAAGAGGGAGGGAGATTTGACACACAGACAAAAGGAAAAGGCCATGGAGGCAGAGATTGGAGTGATGCAGCCACAAGCCAAGAAATGCCAGCAGCCACCAGAAGCTGGAAGAGACATGAAACAGATTCTCCCCTAGAGCTTCTGGAGGGAGCGTGGCCCTGCCAACACCTTGCTTTCATCCCAGTGATACTGATTTCAGACTTCTGGCCTCCAAAACTGTGGGAGCATAAATTTCTGTTGTTTTCAGCCACCAAATTTGTGGTAATTTGTTACAGCAGCCTCAGGAAACTAATACGTTGATTTTCTAAAATTCAACCTATCATACACGGAAAAAAATCATTTTCTCTGTCTTTCTGTCTCTATCATCTATCTATCTGCCTATCTATGTGGATATCTGCGGGGAACATTGGCCACGGGGGACTAAAATGGTAATAGGTATTTCTGGATAGTGGGATTATGATCATTTTTATATTTCTGTGTATTTTCCAATTTTTCTCTCAAAAAGCATACATTACTTTTATAATCAAAAAACAACATATTATTTTTAAAAATACCTTCAATGGCTCCCTGTCACCTACAGATGAAAGTACAAACTTCTAAGCATGGGGCCGGGCACGGTGGCTCACGCCTGTGATCCTGGCACTCTGGGAGGCCGAGGTGGGCGGATCGTTCTGAGCTCAGGAGTTCGAGACCAGCCTGAGCAAGAGCGAGACCCCATCTCTACCAAAAATAGAAAGAAAATTAATTGGACAGCTAAAAATATATATATAGAAAAAATCAGCCGGGCGTGGTGGCACATGCCTGTAGTCCCAGCTACTCGGGAGGATGAGACAGTAGGATTGCTCGAGCCCAGGAGTTTGAGGTTGCTGTGAGCTAGGCTGATGCCACGGCACTCGCCCCAGGCAAGAGAGTGAGACTCTGTCTCAAAAAAAACAAACAAACAAACAAAAAAACTTCTAAGCATGGCACAGTCCCTTAATTATTTGGCCTATGCCTATATCTCTAGCCTAACATTCTATCACTCAGCCTCCCCACTTCTCTTCAGCATGACAAACTACCTAAAACATATGTTATTCTGCCTCTGACCCTTTGCGTATTGGCCTCTCTGACTTCATGTGCTTGGTTAAAAGTGTTATTCAAGGGTGTTCTTTCCTGTGAAGCCATTCCTGACCCACTTGAGCAGATCCATGTTACCGTTTATTATAGTTGCACTGTACCTCCAAAATGCTATTATTTTGTTTGCCTACAGGATTTCCATTGTTTACATGAACATCTTTCTGCTTAAGCTACGATGGCCTTGAAGAGAGATACACACGCACAATTTTTCCTTTATTTTGCTACATTACTTTTTCGATTTAAACAGCTGTTGTGATTAACAAAGTATACACTCATTAGAAGTCATTGAATCCATAGTATTTTTTATAATTATATATATTTTTCACTCGACAGATACTAAAACCATCATGTGTGAGTATATAAAAATTTGATATTAAAAAGGGGTCCTCATAGATCT
>RJWJ010046182.1:0-11460 GCA_004363605.1 Indri indri | reverse complement strand
CCCAAGTGTCCATCAATACATGAGTGGATTAGTAAAATGTGGTATATGTATACCATGGAGTACTATTCAGCTTTAAGAAACAATGGTGATATAGCACCTCTTGTATGCTCCTGGATAGGGTTGGAACGCATTCTACTAAGCGAAGTATCCCAAGAATGGAAAAACAAGCACCACATGTACTCACCATCAAATTGGTAGTGACTGAACATCACATAAGTGTACATATAAGAATAACATCTATTGGATGTCGGGTAGGGAGGGAGGGGGAAGGGGGAGGGGCGAGGGGGAGGAGGGGACGGATACATGCATACACAAAGGGTGCAATGCGTACCCTCCGAGAGATGGACACGCTTGGGACTGGGACTTGGGGGGAAGGGGGGGCAAGGGCATCATACATAACCTAAACACCTGTACCCCTATAAACAACAAACAATAAAAAAAAAAAAACTATAAACATAGACAGTAGAAGGTTCAATGGTTGCTAGGGATCCCAGGTAGTGGAAGCTGTAGGAGGGATGAATATGTGAAATACGGGGTATTTTTAGGGCAGTGAAACTATTTCATGTGTCACTGTAATGAGATATACATGACATATTTGTTGAAAGCCATAGAATTGTACAACACAAACAGTGAACCTTAAATGTAAACTATGGACTTCAGTTAATAATAATGTATAAATAGTGACTCATTAATTGTAACAAATGTACGATATTGTTGCAAGATTTTGACAGTAGAAGGAACTGTGTGTAGGGGAGGAGTGCATATAAGAGCTCTGTACTATCTGCTCAACTTCTTTGTAAGTCTAAAATTGTTCTTTAAAGTTATTATTAATAGTTAAAAAAAAACACTAGATAAAGGGAATTTAACAGAGTATGAAAATTTCATTGACACCATTATTTTTGTTTTGTTTTGTTTTTTTTTTGAGACAGAGTCTCACTCTGTTGCCCTGGCTAGAGGCCGTGGCGTCATCCTATCTCACAGCAACCTCAAACTCCTGGGCTCAAGCAATCCTTCGGCCTCAACCTCTCGAGTAGCTGGGACTACAGGCATGCGCCACCATGCCTGGCTAATTTTTTCTATATATTTTTAGTTGCCCTATTAATTTCTTTCTATTTTTAGTAGAGACGGGGTCTCGCTTTTGCTCAGACTGGTTTCAAACTCCTGAGCTCAAACGATCCGTCCGCCTTGGCCTCCCAGAGTGCTAGGATTACAGGCGCGAGCCACCACACCCGGCCTCATTGATACCATTTTGATTTTTGATTTCGTGTTGCCCATAACCTTTAAGAAACTAATGCATGTTAAATTTTGCTATTGTACCAAAGAAGAATGTCCATCATTATCTGAAAAGACTATTAAAATATACTTTCTTTTTCTAACTACTTATCTGTATGAGATCAGATTGTCTTTATGTACTTCAACCAAAACAACATGTTACATCAGATCAAATGTAGAAGCAGATATGAGAATCCAGTTGTATTCTGTCAATTCTCACATTAATAAATTTTCAAAAAGTGAAGCAATGCCACTCTTCCCACTAATCTTTGAAAAAAATTTAATTAAAATTAGATATTTATGTTAACATGTAATGTGCTTATTATTTTAATTTTTAAATAAATCAAATATTTTTAGAGTAAGTGGGGAGCTACTTTGAAATTAGGCAAATATTATTTCACATCAAAATTTCACTCATATTTTCAAACATCTATTGATGATCATTTACTGAATCAATTTTTACTGTGGTGGTTGCCAAAAGGTGATATTCTAAACTCATAATTATTTCTACATTTATTGCTTGGCATTTTACTGTAATGTAAGGCAATTTCTTCTCTTCAATTTCTTTCCCTCATTCATTCATTAATTTATATATTTATTATGTATCAGCACGGACTCATGGATTCCTATTTTACTCCATGGGTAATATTTCATTTTTATCATTTATTTGCTGCTCTAATTGTCCCAGGTTTGGACAGTAAAAGCCCATACGAGGTGACTCCTTTGCTCTTTTGATATGTCCAAATATTCTTTGATTCCTTCTTTCCTTTCTGGTAGTATAAAATGTTCCTGTTGTACCTTATACTTTTCTGGCTCTGAAATCATTCATTTTCCCATGGAGTCTTATTTTTATTTAGTAGAAAACAGTATTTAGAAAGCAAGTCCTGAGTGCTAGGTGTGCTTCTTGCTACTGGGCTTCCAGACGTCTTCAGCAGGCAGAACTAGGAATATATACACACGAATGTGCATACATGTAGGCCCAGGAACATGTGCATCTCTGTCTATACCCATCCATCTATATATGTTAAAAATCATGAGTTTGCAATTCCAATCACTTCAGAATTTATTCTCACCTTCCTCCTTTCTGTATTCGTATTTTCACAAATAGTGAAAAACCTGGCTCCCATAATTATCTATATATTCATTTAGTTTTGATATCCCTGCGTATAATCAATTTCTAATCACCTGGATCATCTCCTCTGCCTCAATCTGTCTGCATGTGGAGGCTACTTCAGGCCAACTAGGGCCGTGTCCCAAGCTGCAGTTCCTCTGATTATATGTTATTCTAACATGATTAATGTCTCCCTTCCCCATTATACTTTGTCACAATTAAAGGGAACCATAGAGTAGTTTATTCTTTTGTTCAGCTTAAGATCCAAAGGTATGATGTATGTCACCTACATCTATACCTACACCCAGGGGAAAACAAAACCGTGGACCCCTTTGCAGGCAGGAAAGTCAATCTCTCCTTCCTTTCAGCTGTCATCCCAACCTTCAACCGACAGGATGACCCCACACGGTGTGGCAACCTCTGAGCTGGGGCACACTACCAAGGTAGCTGACTCAGGTGTGAAAGACAGGCTTGTCCCCAGCAAACATGCTGTGGCACTGTCGGCCTAGCACCACATTCCTCCTCCAGACCCTGCAGCGAACACAAGAGACCCCGACCTTCCCCATGACCACTCAACAGGTTCCTGATGGGGATGCCGGGGAACAAGAGGATGTAGGCCTTTTCCTCCCCGTGTAACCTGGTTGCTGCCCTAGATGTAGGTCAGAGGTCAGAGAATGGGGGCAAGGAGGGTAGGCAAGGCAGGACCCAGGGTCACAGAGGATGGGGAATGGGCTGCCCAGAGCTGCTCCATTGGACTATACTTGCAAAATATAAATTGAAAGATAAAATTATTAAGAATTTCAAGTTGGCAACCACAGAGCCTTAAACTCTAAGTGTGGGGCCCTTTTGAAAGTGGAGCCTTGTGCGATTGTGCTAACGCACGTCCATGAAGTCGGCGCTGTACCTCTTACATAGTCAGGTGAAGGAGGCTCATCGTTGCCTGGCTCCTCAAGACGGAGTGGTGGTGGCCGTGCAGCCAGTGGGAACTTCAAGGAGTTAGTGGAAACAGTGGGAGGTGGAACCACATGGCACAAGCCAGGTGGTAGAGCGGAGGCACATGCTTTGGGATGGATGGACGAGAGGTAAGGCCATCCTAGGATTCCTTGAGAGAAAATACCAGGTCCTGCTACCATGTGGCAGGACTCAGAATACCAGGATCTGTAATGTTTAAGCAAATGTGACTGCAGCTGCATTCAAAGAATGTTCAAACCAGAAGGTTGGTCACACTTAGACCTCATTCTTTCCCACTGGTCTATTAGCTTAACAGCAATTGAGACTTGCAAATGTTCTTCTTTGTTTCTGAAGTTCCTGGTATGTGCTTGCCACATGAGAGGTGCTCAACAAATGTCAGCTGAATGAATCAATAGCACCCACACATGTTCAAACATTGCATTCAAGGTAATTCAGTCTAGTTAATATTCCACTTGGTCTAACTCCAATATTATGAAAATATTTCTTTTTTTCTTCCTTGCAAAGTTATGGAGCTCAGGTTGGTATAGGAAGAGAATCATTATTTTTAATGTTTTTTTCTAAACAGTAATTCCTTCTTGGTAACAAAAAAAAACAAAACAAATATGCAAGTCAAATTTTGCATATCCATTATCATTTGAGATGGGTAGGCATATATGAATTCAGTGCTATGCTAACAAAATAACCAGACATCCACCCCAGCAGTTATTTAGTATCAAATTATGTGATGATTCACATTAGTTTATCCATGACTAGAACTCTTTCTGGAGAATTTGGTCAGTAACCCTGTCATGCACTTATTGCAGTAACAGGATAGGAGTAAACTGTGAAGACAGAGCACCTCTTCAGCAAGGGTGGATCCTTGGAGCCTGCACATTGTCTCAAGGTCCTAGGCGACAACAGTGGCCAAGATACTCCATTCCTTTCTCTAACCCATGTTTTAATTCTCCACGTTGGGAGAGAGTAATGTGGAGATGCTGGAACAGACTGTTTGGAGAAGAAATTTTTGCATGTCCTCTCTCTTTGAGTGTCTTCTGGGACCACACCTTTGAGATAAATGACTGTGACGAGGATCCTTTCTTGAGTGCATCTCTCTCGGGCCTTTATTCCCTGAGACAAAGCTGGTCCAAGGAAAAATTCTGAATTTGGCGATGTTTGCTATCAGTAATCTCAATCTCCCTTTTTCTCTCTTTTATTCTCACTTGGGTACCTAGTGTTTTAATGGCTTTCTTCATACCTTCATACTGATCAAAATATGTTCTCAGGCCATTCAATAGGAGTTGGGAGGCCTGTTCAAGGGGAAATTCTGTAGCTTACTGGTTATGTAGCCTAGACAAAATCACATTATCTTTTTGAGTTTCCATTTCATCATCTTTACAATTTGTATATTGATACCAACTTGTGAATTATATATGTTTATGGTATAAAATCTGCTCAAACATAAACTATTTAAACGTTTTATAAACAGACCTACTGAGTGATCAAGGAGGGATTGAGCTTGATGGGTTAGCTTTTCCATTTTCACATTCAATTTAATAGAGAATTGTTATCTTTGCCTTTTGACCCAAATAAATAAAAGTATTACAGTTGAATTCAGCAAGTGTGTTCATGCAGGTGTAGATATTTGAAAGAAGAGTTGCAAAAGGAAACACTGAAAAATATATGTGGCAGCCTAATATTCTCATTTCTGAAGGCTCTCTGGCTCTCGAAGTTTCAGACTCTGCAGTAGGCATGAAGATTTTTTTTTTTTTATCGGCACTTTAGTGGTGTAACCAAGCTATGATAAGGGAACCAAGGAATGCACAACCACTACCCAATACTCCAGGTTCATCTGTTTTGAAATTGATTGATTCAGCAACTATGCTTTGATGTGGAAAAATGGATATTGAGCGGTTGGGAGAGGTGTGAAATATAAATATCTTAAATTTAAAAAATGGACTGAATATGAAAATTTCTGTCATCTCTAGAGCTTGCCCATTTGATTATGTCTGAGGCTTTGCTCTATGGGTCTGAAAACCAAAACATTCTTTGATTCCTATGAGAATATCTACATACCAATGAAAGACACAAATATAGTTGTATCAGTATAAAATATTGCTTTTGTTTAAACAAGGTGTTAGGTAAATAACATGTTTAAAAGTCAAGAAAAAATGGGAGGTCAGATTATTTTAAATACTTAAGAGTAGGGAATAATACCTGATCAAAAGCAAACCACAAGAGAATCTCATCATTTCCCGATTGATGTTCCATAAAATCACCTAAGTTTGCTTATTTTGACATAATTAGTTACCAAGTTGTGAAACACATTTATACTCCCATGAGGAAAATATTAAACTTAAACTTTAAATTAAATGTTAAATTATCATTGATTTACCAGCTGTACCTAAGCCAATGAAGTTGTCTATTATCTATGTGCCTGCAAAGACATTTATATTGCTTTAAAGACATTTTAATTTCTTTAATAGCTCCAGGAAGAGACTTTGAAGATAATACTGGGAATTCATTGATTTGCTTGAGGATGTATTTGTCAGCAAGGGAGATGGCACGCTTAAATGGGATAATTAGGGGTAATTTAATGAAGGAACTGTTTACAAAGGTGTGGGCTGGGCTAAGGAAACCAGCAAGGGATGGCACACCTCAGGACTAGCAATAGCAGGCAGCTCTTCTCAGCTTAGATGTGAAGGAGGTGGGCACTGGAACCCAGAAAGAAATGTTGTTGTTTCTTTAGATGTAGATGTGGTCATAGGGGAGGGATGCCAACTAGGTGACCTGGACTTTGGTAAAGTGGCACACCACTGCCAACTTGTAGCCTGGCAAGGGTTAGCAGGGGGATAAAGGTTAGCAGGTCTCATTCTCCCTCCACATGTAGATATTCCTGTCCCCAGACCAAATCCAAGTGGAAGTCAGAGAGAGCCTGTGCAGCTCATGGAGTTCATCCTCCCAGGGCACAGAACAGGATGGAGAATAGAATGTAAATATGAAGGGGAAATGGAAAATCTCTTGTATGCTCACCATTCATTTTGTCAAAAATACTTCGCCTTACAACAAATTTAAATCCCCTCTGTGGCATATTTCCCTTCAAGAAAAATATACTAAGTCATGGTCGAAGACACACAGCTTCTGTTCTTCATGCTGAATTTTTCAACTACATTTCAGTCTTTCCTCCCTGTTGCTATAAATATTTTAATCTTTTCCTGTTTGAGACACACACAACACTGGACTCACTCTAAGTTTTCTGAAACCATTTCTTGAAGCAGTCATTTTTAAGAGAAGTTTTTAGTATCAAAAATTTGATGGCATTTCATATCATATAATGATACCTAGCCATGAATTTTTCTAGGGATTAGTTTTTCTATTATTTTTTTCAAAAGGCACAAATATTAAATTGAGGTTTGGGTTATTTTTATGGAGACTGAGAGATGCTGTGGTTTTTCTGAATGATAGGTGAAATATAAACAGGTGTACACTGAGTAATGCATTGGTTTAGATGAGTTTAGAAAGTTAATTACCTTTGAGGGTTTGTTGTTCTGACTTGTTGAAAACAATTCATGAATACATTACTCCCATTTTAAGAGTATATTTACATAATATAAACAGAAAATAATAACTACCTACTAATGAATTTTTAGGTGGAAATCATCTTAGATAGATATTCTAAAAGTTAGGCTATGGAAATGATAATTTACTTGAACATGTAAGGGGAAAACGCACTATGGCATCCTTGTATGTATACTGTCTATGAATACAGACAGTGAGTACCAATACTGTGCTAATTCATTAGATTGCTTTGTAACTAATACATAGCAGTAACAAGAAAGAACCTCATTTCACCTTTTCATCCCTGTGTAAATTCATTTCCATTTTCTCCTTAGTCCTTGAGGAGTTACTAACAGCAGTAATTGTTTTCCTTTCTTGCTATCTGAGAATGCATCTCTGCTGTCCTTTAAACTTTGATGCAGAAATCACTTTCTGTGCAGTTGGGGACTCTGGCTAGAAATAAAATTTGACAAAATGCTGAACTGAAAATTAACTAGAAAATAATAAATGAAGTCATTTGTATTAAGTCTAAACTTGGTGAGAATGGAAAATACAATGATGGATTTTGTGTATCTCAAATAGCTCACTCATCTTAAGTCCATGGTGGTGTCTATGTATTTGCCTTATATATGATGAATTCATAAGTTTGGGGTACAAAAAAGTTCTTTAAAAACACCTTTAATAGGTATTAATATTTCCTCTGTCTAAAGGCATCCACCATTATCTCAAAGTGCAATAAAACTATTAGATGCAAAATGCTCCAAATAATTTTTTATAACATAAAGAATTAGTGTGCTGTAGTCTGAGAAAAACAAATCATATGGTCATGATAGAAATTAGCTACATTTAAATATTGTAATAGGTTCTTAAAATAATGAGTTACGATATATTCTCTAATGAACCCATCATTAATCCGTCAACCAACCAGAAATTAACCACTGAGCTTGTCTCTTGAGCATAACACAATCCCTCACCCTGGAGTTACATCATGTGTTGATAATTTGATATATATTACAATGCGTAGAGGAAATGTTAACGAAAACTATATGGTTTTATGAGAATAAAATGAGAATAAAATATTTACTACATTATCATAATCAAGAATTATAGTATTTTAAATAAATATTATTTATGGTAAAATTAAGAAATATTGTGCAATAATTTTAAAATATTAATCTAAGAATCAATGATATGTGGTTTTAAATCCTGGTTTTAATCTTTATCACCTGTCGGAACTTGGATTATTCCAATTGTCTGGTTGTCTTTTCTCATCTGAAACACTTATTTCATGCAGTTTTTGTGAGAATTAAATGAGATAATACCTGAGAAGGCTGGAACTAAGTAGAAATGCAATGAATTTTAGTTTTTTTTTTTTTTTACCTTCTTTTTGCTTTCTCTAAATTCAGAACAATGGAAAGTATAAAGGAAAATTTAGAGTTAAAAGGCTACTAAAAAGGGGCAGTTGTTATGAAAATGTTAGAACTAGAAGAGGAATCTAACAGAAAACATTTCTATTTACAAGTTTATTTAATGAATACTTGTTTAATATTCACTATGTGCCAGAAACCGATCTAAGCATTTTTTAAATATTAATTCATTTAATCCACACAACGACTATAAGGTTGGTACAATTAATATTCCCCATTTTGGAGGTAAGGAAACTGAATCACAGAGAGGTAAATATTAATAATTTGCCCACATTCGCATGGCTAAAAAGTATTATATTGTAAAAAAGCAAAAACAAAAACAACAGACATTCTGTTTCCAGAGTTCATGCTCTTAACCACTACATTGTGCACCTACTTAGGTGATGATGATGATAATGATAATAGCGTCTAACATTCACATTTTACATAATATGTGCCATGTACTTTCTGAGCAAAATACAAGTTGGCAAAATAGGTATGGTTATTCTTCTGTCTTCCGGATGAGGCATACGAACCACAGAAATGTTAAGCAACTATATTGCCTAGATTAGAAGGGTTAAGGAGTGTATCTTTATAGAAATATTGTCTTGCTTCAGTACCATAAACATTCGAACATGTAGGGTCCTGCTGTGGTTCGTGCCTTACCCATGTTTATGGTATCCACTTGATGGTCACTTTTCCATCACAGAAACCAGTTGGGCTGCAATGCTAACATGTTTTTGGCCTGCTGAAAACCTCTGTTGGCCACTGGTAGAGACAATAAGCTGTATTTGTACCTGACAGGCTATTGTTGCTATAGCAACCTGCTACTCTGTGGAGCCCCTGCCATTCTCTTCTTATAGTGCCCAGAGCTCCATTTTCAACTTAGCTAAGCATGTCTGGGGCTGTGACACAGATAGGTCATTTTACAATTCTACTTGTCTAATAATAAGTTCCGTTCAACCCCTGATATGCTTCCTCAATCTGTTTCTTCTATTCCCCACACAATCTGTTCCTCCTAACTATTTGTCTCATTATCGGTCCCTTTGCCTTCAAATCTCTTCCCTTGCCCTCTAATGCATGGTGCTATTGCTACCAGCATTATCACTCCAAAATACACTTGAGGTTTTCCCAGTATCTCCCTGTTTTTAAATGCCTGTTATAAGATGATGTCCAAATTTCTTGATACAACAAAGTAAGGTACAGAGAGGTGATGAGTTAGTAATGAACGAGGATGCATGGTACATTAAGGTTGGACTGCAACTTGATTTATTTGACATTATAGATATCACTAATCCAAAAGAAGCTAAAATGATGTTCTTGAAATAAATTATTTAGGATAGTAAACAATAAATAACCATAAGTTTAACTGTAAATTATATTTCTGCTTTATCCCTTCCTCAGTAGTTTGCATGAAGCAGTTAGTTTTGTAAATATTTGTCTTGATGGGAAAATATACTGTCAAACTTCAGGGCTTAATTTTTCAGGAAAATAACTGTGATTAAACAATACAGTATAAATTATGAGTTGATAATAAATAGATTTTTAATAGTCAGATAAATAATTTAAGCAATTTGTGTATTTCAAATATCATTCCAGCTAGAAATTGTAATTAGGTAGTCGGGAGGAGTTTTCATATCTTTGGAAAGTGCTTCTACAATTTCATACAACCCACACTCCAACTCTGGCTGTGAAATTGTTGCTCAGTTTGAATTCTCCATTCTTAGAACAAGTCATTATGATAAAATGGGAAAAAATAAAATAAAAAGGAACCTGCACCCCATCATGTTCTTAGCAAAACCACATAGCATAAACTCAGGCTACAAAGTTCCAAATAGTCCAAGCTATTTTAGAACAACAGTGTCTATTTTTCATTTTGAATTACTGCAATTTCAGTAGCAGCTGTTGCACTGAAAATTATAATGGTCAACATTTAATCAACACAATTTTTTTCCCCCTTCATCAATCAATCGTTTGCTTCGGTTACCATAAAAATCTCAAACTTTCGTTGGCAGTTGGTAACTTTACAAGCTTCATTATAATCTGGCCCGACCTACTGATCTCCATTATTTCCCACTACTTCCTAACATGCAATCTGGGCTCTGTTTCAGCGGTTTCCTGACACACCAGCCTCTCTCCTCCTCCCGTTACTTCGCACTTCTAGAAAACCATCTGTTTTTTCCTCTACTCTGTACAAACACTGTCTTTTTTGATATCAAAAGCTCGTCTCACCTACCAAAGAAAGTTATCTTTGCTTACGCTAATTTAGCTTTACATGATTTCCTTATCTCTAGACTTCTGTAAACCTCTTAATTTTGTCCCTTAATTGAACATCACCGGTCTTGCCTCCCCAATTTGATTGAAGATTTGGTGAAGCAAGAATCATATCTCATATTCTTCCTATTCCTTTACAGGATATAATAGTGTCTGTACACAAGAAAAATCTTGCTATTTCATTGTGTGCTAATGAAGCAACATTCATTTATCTTTCCTCTGAGATTCTGTAACATTTTGTCTTAGCATTTTACTCTCATGATCTAGACCTCATACAAAGGTATTTGTATATGCCTCGGCCTTCTGTAAGCAACTTGAGTTTATTCAATCATGATCATACCTACTCTGTATTAGCAGTGTGCAAGGCACTGAAGAAAGCAACATGAGTAAACTTCTGCCATCAAAGAGCTCACAGTCTTGTACTGAACATCTGGGGATGGAAGACCGGCACTGAGGCGGGATAGGGGCTGCAGCAGTCATATGGAGAGATTCGCTGACCTTGTCCAGCATGGAGAGGGCATAATGGTCGAGCTGGGTATTAAAACAGGAGCAAGTCTTCACTAGTGGAACAGACAGTCTGGGGAAGGATATTTAAGTAGCAGTAGTAGCTCATGGAAACTCACAGATACGGAAAACAAAGCACTGTGTATTTAGGGAACAGTAAGCAGCTGGATGAGAGGGAGGGTAGTGGAGAAAGAAAGTTGAATAAGTGGGTTAGAATCAGAATACTGACCAACGATGAAGATATTCTGATCCAGGCATTCCCCAGTTTGGCTATGTATTATTACTTGGAAAACTAAAAATTATATATAGACCTGGGATCACAACTCAGACCTGGCGGCCAGAATCATCAAGGGTGGAGCAAAGAGTAAATGGTACAATAACATCACA